>JAQBSW010007445.1:0-40787 GCA_029291075.1 Eudiplozoon nipponicum | reverse complement strand
ATGGAGTTAGACCCACCTTATCCTAAATCAGAATTATTTTCTCCTTTGTAATCAAAACACAGTTCTTACTTGATTTTATCTAACACAGTTATGCGGCAGCAAGGCATCAGTTTTCAAACGTCGACGTATTACTTTTATTGATAATGACAGCAATGCGTCAATTTGCGTTTGACAGAGCGCACAAACACAAAGGTAGAAGAGTCAAGGCATTAGAAACTCCATGCCTAAAATCGTTCAACAAATGATTAAATGAGCGGCCCGTGCAAAATCAAGGCATCCAAGCGAAATCACTCCAAACAGGAAAATCTGGTGGATGATTGTCTAACAGTTAATGAAAAGAATAGAGTCAGGAGGAAAGCATAAAGAGCAAAACCTTTTGTTCGGCGTCGTGGCGACGTTCTCCGTTGTCGAAAGAACAGACGCGGAAGGTGTGGTAGACACGACGGAGTAGGTCACATTTACCAGTGTTCGTAGCGACAGGTTCACAAGTACACAGGGCAGCAAGGAGTGATGCGCAGTTAGATCGACATCTTCCCTCTCAACGACAGGCGCACCGGACTCTGCCACCTGAAGAATTTAATGTAATGTATTTACAAAACTACATTCTCATTTGGTTTGTCGTGAGGTGCCTAAAAATTGCAGAATAAATTGGAAATCACCGCAAGACATTGACAAGCTGCCTAATATGTCAATAAAATCTTGAATCCTGTACATTTCCAGGTGCACCGATTATTGGCCTTGATTTTCCACTCTTCTATTTCTTAAATTTCGGCACCTAATTTGCAATCCCATCTTCAGGGTTGACACCATACACACAGGAATGAAGACCGGATATTGGGAGAGACAATGAAAAGATACTTTAGGAAAATAAATTAAGGATAAATAGATCTGTCTTGAATGAGGATAACAAAATTGACACTAGTTGGTTCTTTTTCTGTGTATATGGTGTCAACCCTAAAGATGGGACTGGAAATGAGGTCCCGAAAATTCGGAAAAAATACAGTGGAAAATGGTGTCCCAATGTCATTTTCAGACAAGCAGCTGATGGAGGGCTTCAAAATGAATGAACCAGTGAGAACCCATCAATCAAGGCCAAATAGATTCGGTGCACCCGCAACTGTAGAGGATTCGATATTTTACCGAACTACATGTGCTGTCAATTGTCCGGCACAAGACAAATGCGGTCGGTCAAACCAACAACAAGAAGAACAGCACTGTGCAACGAAACTCAACATTCAAACTGCCTACAAACAGAGAACACACATCGATTTTTACAAAGTACACAGTCTTGATTAAGGAAAATAATAACTTGCTGCAATAGAAACTGCAATGCACCGCAAATTGCAAAACTGATGCGTCACTGCCACACACCAACCCGCACCCGAGAAGCAATTAAAGATTTAACAAGAAGGGAATCAGGTCCACATTGCAAGGCGTGTCCAATCAACCTAGACCTCGGACAAGCCCACGAGAAATATGTTCCACCGATGTCTCAATCTTATGTCGCACAATTTGGTGAATAAGATACGGTTAAGACTCAATAACATTTAGATCATCATCATCATCATCATCATCATCATCATGCCAAAAGTAAGGCTCACCAATAGATAGACAACAATCGTGTAAGGCAGCAATCGAAATTATTTGCTTCGCAAATTGGTGCACCGCTAGCTAGGCATCAGTAGGCGTTACCCTGACGGACAAATAAAAAAGACGACTAGTGCTTTGCAGCTGCCATTTTAGAGCCTATCAGCATGGAGTGTTGTTTTTAGACTTCCATTGCACAGGTTTGGGGCATTGTTTGAGGCGAATTTCATATGCTGCCTGCCAAATCAGCAGTGTATGGAAGGGAAGGCAGGATGGATAGACCAACCATCTCTTGACGGGACACCATGATGTGCGATATCGTCAACTTAATCGCACTGCACTGTATCCATTTCAAGAAACACTTGAATGAGAAGAAGACTGTCCGAGCCTAGCAGCGAACAGCGCTTTGTAGAGTGGTCAGGTTAATACTGCCTTACCGACAAAGGCTCCTCTGTAACTCAAGATGCGCGATATTCGTTTTTGTATGCATGCAGGTATGTAATTTATTTGAAAGCTAATAAAACTGGATTTGACGCACATCGCCCACAAGATTTCAAGATTGACCAACTACCGTCTTAGTATGAGACATTTTGAATGCTCAATTTTTACAATTTATATAATTCACATGTTTTTGTAAAAAATCATACCATGGTCTCATGTAGCTGATGGTCATTTGGCAGGTCAGTCAGCTGGCTTCTCTTTCGAAATCCATTTTGAAAGAATTCCTCTTTCTTGATTGCGTTCGAGCCCGACGATCGCTTTACAGCGTTCAGTTGAAAAAAGTGGGTAGGTCGCAATACGAAAGTTGGCGAAAAAGACACAGGCTGCTTTGAAGAATTCGACGCTCTGTGAGAGAAAGAGGAGAAAGTGCCTCAGGACAATCCATGGCTTTGTCTTCACTGCGATTAAAACAAAATTGTGAAAAATAAAAGAATACTCGTACATCAAGAAAATGAAGGCAGTGTTTTGCTACCAAGGGGTCTAGCCTTAATTCTAGGATCGTTAACACGCCATCTCACTCGTGAAAAGAGCACGATCAAGAAGTCTTGGCCTATAAACTTGAGTCCAAAAGACCGAGAAAGATTCCAAAGGCCAAGGAAATGATAAGTGACATAACCACATTAGCACCTGTAGATTGGGAGAAACCTTTCGAGCTAATCACAGATGCCTCAGATGTTGCTATAGGGGCAGTGCAACGGCAAAGAGAGCAGGATATAGTAAGACCGATTGGGTTTTATAGCCGTAAGCTTAATGATCGAGAGAAATGTTATGATACGTTTGGTAAAAAGCTTCTAGCAGTGTATGCCGCAGTGCTACACTTCGAGCATTACTTAGACGGTCATAAGTTTAAGTTATTGAACAATCATAAGCCGTTGAGCAGCATATTTGGTAAAACAGCTAGGCTTAATTACTCTGGTAGAGAAAATTCCCAAATAACCCGGTTAGCAGAGTTTAATTTCACTGTGTCTCATTCTGCCGGTAAGGAGAATGTGGTAGCCGATGCACTTAGCAGACCGAATGAAGCCAATGTCGAGCTGATATTTCAAGGTCCGTTGAAGATTTTAGATAATTCTATGCATGATTTAGTTAGTCAAATCGAGGAAGCGCAAGGTTCGGATCCCTTTACGTTATTTTTGTCCAAAAGGCCAGGATATGTTCGTAAGCTCATAAGTGGCAAGTGGTGGTTGTGGAAACGTCTAGAAGTCAACCACGACCATATGTGCCGTTGGAGTTACGGGACATGATTATCCAAGTGTTAAATGATATGGGACATCCATCCATTAAAGCCACCATTCGATTGATTAACTACAGATACGTATGGCCACACATGTCTAAAGACATACGGATATGGGTAACAGCCTATGCCGAGTGTCAAATGTGTAATGTGTAGAGACAAACAAGAACCGAGATAAAGAATATTGGGATACCAATTGGACGGTCCAGACACGTCCATATAGACATTGTCGAGATGCCTGAGGTAAATGGTAACAAATATTTGCTAACCATGGTAGATAGATTAGTCGTCAATTCGAAGTGGTGATTTTAAAAGACATGACAGCGCAAGAAGTCTTGTTCGCGTTTCTACATAATTGGATATTGCGCTATGGTGTTCCGGAAAAGATCACTAGTTATCGCGGTAGTAAATTTATGTCCTAGCTTTTCGTAAGATCTTTCAATATCATGGGAACAACTGTATTGCATACTGGTGCGTACAACCCAAGAGCAAATGGGATGGTAAAAAGGCTGCATCGTAAACTGAAAGTTGCGTTAAGGTGTACTAGTGGAATAAGCTGGATACATGATCTTCATATAGTACTACTCGCCATGCGCAACAGATATAGGGCACAATTAGGTACTTCAATTGCAGAACTGGTTTATTGAGAACCATTAAAGTTGCCTGGAGATCTTCTAATAGAAACTCCAAGTAGTCTTGATTGGGCTTCTAGTTATGTAGATTGGTTCGTAGGAGCACTTAGAGATAAGATGTGTCGTTTGGCTCCGACCAAGACTAGAAAAACCAAAACCAAATGCTATGTGTCCTCTGATCTAAGATCGGCTTCGCATGTGTATGTATCTAATGAAAATAGGAAGAATTTCCTGACACCATTTTATAAAGTTCCATACAAGGTCAAGAGGATGACTGAAAAGAATGTCATGATAGAGATAAATGGCATTGAGGATTGCGTTACGTTGGATCGTTGCATTCTCCAGTTTATCTGGTATGACTGAATTAACAGATGCGTTGAATGACCGTCGTTCTATGGGCGAATCTGATGTGTACAATCCCAACATACAGGCACATAATGAAGTGCAGAACTCAGAAAGCGCGTAGTCTAATATAGCAAAATCTTATTCTACCAGTTCACAACCTGAAAATTGTTTGGCTATACCAGATGATACCGAAGAACCAGTGAAAACTGTACCGGGTGAAATGACGACTTCAGGGGCGCCATTATGCACAACTCGTTCTGGAAGAGTGCCACGTCAGCGTAGAATCTTCATTACGTCTATTACTAGCCGTTTTTTTAAAAGGTGGTGTATGTGGAGGAAGATAAATCCTCCGCCAAATGTAAAGTAAGATTAACTGATAAATTTGAACCACCATGGCTGATTGTAACGAATTTTATTTAAAAAGACTTTTTTCTTTTATCTTCCAGAACATTCTTTGTTTAAATACTTGACTTTGAATTGTGTGCCATGTGAAGGATGTTAAATCCTCCGCCTTATATAAAATGACCTTGAATGATAAATTTAAACCACCATAGCTGATTGTAACAACTTTATTTAAAAAGAATTTTTTATTTTTATTTTCCAGAACATTCTTTGTTTAAACACTTGATTTTTAAAATTGTGCGCTATTTTCAGTTTTGAGTATCTCGCTTCCTGTCTGGTATTGAAATTTTGGTCTGCTGCATTTTAACATTTCTTTCCATAATAAATGATTACAACATTATACAATAAACTCTTCCATCACTTGCCTTGTGTTCTGATATAAAATAACACTGAGGAGGAGCCTTGGAACAGGTATAATTGATTTTATTGGGGGGTCACGTACATACCAAAACAGATTATTGCTGAATATATAGCTTTCACATTGCGACTGCCATAAGTAAGTGTCAATTTAATTATTATAAGATTTGATCACGAATACGATATTAAATTTGAGGACACATGTAGGTTAGTGCAGGACATAGGGACTTGAATTTAAATGACACAAGCAATAATATAAGCATATCAGTCTCTACTGTGAATTTTAGGACTTCCAGCGATCTGGCATCTATGGGGCTTACAGACACGAATAGGTTAGGGGCCTCAACAAAATTTGGCGACCACGCCAGTCCAAAAATATTAAGTCTACCACAGTATAAGTCAGAATAACATTCAAGTTGGGTAGGACATGCCCAAAGGATATTTAGTGTTTACAATATCGTGAATCCTATGGAGAAATTTGTTGCAGCATGGATGGCATTGCCTGAAAAGCAGTGATACACTTCGAGCATTACTTAGATGGTCACAAGTTTAAGTTATTGACCGATCATAAGCCTTTGATTAGCATACTTGGTAAGACAGCTAGGCTTAATTACTCTCGTAGAGTAAATTCCCAAATAACACGGTTAGCCGAGTTCGATTTCACTGTGTCTCATATTGCTGGTAAGGAGAATGTGGTGGCCGATGCACTTAGCCGACCGAATGATGCTGATGTCGAGCTGATATTTCAAGGTCCATTAAAAAATTTAGATGAATCAATGAACGATTTCGTTAGTCAAATCGAGGAAGCGCAAGGATCGGATCCCTTTACATTAGTATTATCCAAAAGACCAGGATATGTTTGTAAGCTCAAAAGTGGCAAGTGGTTGTTATGCGAAACATCTAGAAGTCAACCACTACCATATGTTCCATTGGAATTACGGGCCAAGATTATCCAAGTGTTGCATGACATGGGTCATCCATCAATTAAAGCCACCATTCGATTGATCAACGGCAGATACGTATGGCCGCATATGTCTAAAGACATACGGGTATGGGTAAGAGCCTGTGTCAAGTGTCAAACGTGTAAGGTGTGGAGACATACCAAAACCGAGATAAAGAACATTTGAATACCAAATGGACGGTTCAGACACGTACACATAGACATTGTTGAGATGCCAGAGGTAAACGGAAATAAATAATTGCTGACTATGGTAGATAGATTTAGTCGTCAATTTGAAGTGGCGATTTTAAAAGACATGACAGCACGAGAAGTTTTGTTCGCGTTTCTACATAATTGGATATCGCGTTATGGTGTTCCGGAAAAGGTCACTAGTGATCGTGGTAGTCAATTTATGTCAGAGCTTTTCGTAAGATCCCTCAACATCATGGGAACCAATGTAATACATACTAGCGCATATAACCCACGAGCGAATGGGATGGAAGAAAGGCTACATCGTGAACTGAAAGCTGCATTAGGGTGTACTAGTGGAACAAGCTGGATACACGATCTTCCTATAGTACTACTCGCCATGCGCAACAGATATAGGGCACAATTAGGAACTTCCATAGCAAAATTGGTTTGTGGAGAACCATTAAGGTTGCCTGGAGATCTTCTAATAGAAACTCCAAGTAATCTTGATTGGGATTCTAGTTATGTAGATTGGTTTGTAGGAGCACTTAGAGACAAGATGTGTCGTTTGGCCCCAACCAAGACTAGAAAAGCTAAAACCAAATGCTATGTGTCCTCTGATTTAAAATCGGTTTCGCATGTGTATATAACTAATGAGAATAGGAAGACCTACCTGACACCATTTTACAAAGGACCCTACAAGGTCAAGAAGATGATTGACAAGAATGTCATCATAGAAATAAATGGCATTGAGGATCGTGTTACGTTGGATCGCTGTATTCCCCAGTTTATCTGGATTGACGGTGTGACTGAATTAACAGATGCGTCAAATGACCGTTCCATGGGCGAATCTGATGTGTGCAATCCCACCATGCAGGCACATAATGAAATGCAGAACTCTGAAGAATCGTTGTCTAATACAGCAAAATCTAATTCTACGGAATAACAGCATGAAAACTATTTGTCGATACCAGATGAATTTGAAGTACCAGTGAATGTTGAACCGGGCGAGAGGACGACATCTGGGGCGCCAGTGTGCACAACTCTTTCTGGAAGAATACATCGTCAGCCAAGGAATTATGATTACGTCTATTATTAACCGTTCCTTTTTTTGAGAAGGTGGTGTATGCGGAGGATGTTAAATCCTCCGCCTTATATAAAATGACCTTGACTGATAAATTTAAACCACCATAGCTGATTGTAACGAACTTTATTTAAAAAGATTTTTTTTTATTTTCCAGAACATTCTTTGTTTAAATACTTGATTTTAAAATTGTGCGCCATGTGAAGGGATGTTAAATCCTCCGCCTTATATAAAATGACCTTGACTGATAAATTTAAACCACCATAGCTGATTGTAACGAACTTTATTTAAAAAGATTTTTTTTTATTTTCCAGAACATTCTTTGTTTAAATACTTGATTTTAAAATTGTGCGCTATTTTCAGTTTTTGAGTATCTCGCTTCCTGTCTGGTTTTGAGTTTTTGGTCTGCTGCATTTTAACATTTCTTTCCATAATAAACGATTACAACATTATACAATAAATTCTTCCATCACTTACCTTGTGTTCTGATATAATATAACACTGAGGAGGAGCCTTGGAACAGGTATAATTGTTTTTATTTGGGGGTCACGTACAAACCAAAACAGATTATTGCTGAAAATATAGCTTTCCAACTTTCACCTTCCGAATGCCATAAGTAAGTGTCAATTTAATTATTATAACATTTGATCATGGATACCGATATTAAATACGAGGACACATGTAGGTTAGTGCAGGACATAGCGGACTTGAATTTAAATGACACAAGCAATAATATAAGCATATCAGACTCTACTGTGAATTTTAGGCATCTATGGGGCTTACAGACACGAATAGGTTAGGGGCCTCAACAGCCATTTTCAGTTTTCGAGTGTCACGTTCCTCGACTGATTGTATCTACTTTGGTTCTGTTGCTATTTTTACACTTTTCTTTATTAAAACGGATCAATATTCACAATATATTTCTACTTAAACTGTCTTGAATTTTCATTGGAGCACACGGAGGGACATTCTGGAACAGGTAACTTGAATATTCTGTTGTTCACGTATATCTCCTTCCAGATTATTTGTTTGGAAGTTTGCGTGAGGTGGTTTTCGCATTGCGATTGCCTAACATTAAGTGTCGATTTAATAATTAAACTAACCAGACATGGATGCTGATATTAAATTTTGAGGACACAAGTAAGTTAGTACAAGATATTGCGGATTTGAATTTAGCAAATGCGAATGGAAATATAAGCATATCAGATTCTACTGTAAATTTAAGGACTGCAAGCGATCTTGCATCAATGGGGTTCTCAGACACGAATAGGTTAGGAGCCTCTACACTCAAAACCACGACCGGCTCTGTTAAGGGCCCCTAACAGTAAATGACTCTTTATTTATGACACTTTAACCGAGTTTGTAAAGTCGCACGTTTACATTACAATAGTTTGTGTAAACGCCCCGGCTTCAAGTAAATGCCGTACGACGTTACAAACTCGGTTAAGGTGCTCTGAATAGAAATTTGTTACTGATAGGGAGGCCCTTAAGAGGGCCTGGTCGTGCGTTTTCCTGAATTATTAAGAGTGTGAAGATGTCCTAGAGCCTTGGGTAGATTCTGGATGTTGTCACTCCTGTGGTTGAGTTGTAATCACGATGTGGATAACGTTGTTCAGGTTCTGCAATTAATTGGCTCGTCTCGCTGGTTATACCGCAACAAGATGAGTCACGGATGTAGCCAATTGTTGGTGAAACTATCAAATCACCAGCGTAGGTATTGACAGCCGACAGAACGCACACGCGTGACGCAAGGCAGTATGCAATTGCAACAACTGACTTGCATGGTAAATTGCCGTGCTTAAATAGCATGCCATGCCTACTTGCACACTATTGGTTAAACGGCAAGTTTCGTTTTTTTCTCATTGGTGCAACGTAAATAAAATTGAATTTAATTTACGCAATAAGTTGGCCATTAATTTGTGTCGTTACAACACTTTCCTCTCTGAAAAAAATAGGAAAAAAAATTCCTCTCTGCGAGGCTAGATAAGAAATGCATGACAGAGTTCGAACCAAGTTAAGCAAAAATATGATGAACCATAAGTGCTGGGCTTAAATATGCTTGTTGGTTGCTTCAACAATGATATGATGCCAGGTAACCACTAGGAATTGCTACACAAATTGTTAGCTCTAGTGGTCGGTCATACCACGTGAGGCAAAATAGAGCAGTGTAAGTTTGGGGAGCCGCAGCCGTGAAGATTTCGAGGTAAATCGCCTCTGAATTTGCCAGGTTTAAGTTAAAACCTAAGCAGGTTGGATCGTCGTCAATGTGTTTGTATACGAACAAAGGAGCTAGAGTGCTCAACGTTGTGGTCATGACATTTGTAGAGTGGTCTTTGTGCAATTGATGAAGTTGAGATATGCATTGAAAGTGGCCTGTACCATGATATGAAGCTGATCACTACTTAGTGTTGCTACACGGAAGCGTTAGCTCTAAGTAGCTGGTCATACCAAAATAGGCAGTGTGATGTCATGTGTGAGAAATACATTATAATGTAAAAATATATACATTAAAATCAAAGGTAACTGCATAAATATATGTACACGAACATTGCCTCAGAGATGGCATAATACCAAAGAACTGTTCAAAAATGCTACACAATTGTTAGCTAAGAACAGCTGCTTATGCCACGTGAGACAAATACGAAAAATAACGTAAGGTTAAAAAATTTTTGATAGTTAATGAAGTCGAAGGCGGGTAGCTTCGTTTTGTGGGTCATCTTGTGCCGGTAGTAGACGTGGGAGCTGACTAGGCAGGCGTAGATCCATGCCATACGAAGAGTTGTGACGCAGACGTTTTAATGGATTCACGAGTACGGGAACGCATGGCAAGCAGAACTATAGGTAGTGCATCGACCCAGTTGCCATTAATGGACGAGGATGCTAAAGCTGCTTTGAGTTCCCTATGCACTCTCTCTACCATGCCATTAGCTTGGGGATGGTAGGCAGTCGTCTGGCGTAAGATGCATCCCATGTACCGCAAGGTGGTTTTGAAACGATCAGATGAGAAGCAAGTGCCTCTGTCCGTGATGACCTCATTGGGAACACCATAGTTGGATTACCATGCAGAGATAAAACCGTTAGTTACTTCGTCTGCAGAAATGGTGCCAAGAGGTAATGCCACAGGCCACCGTGTAAATCTATCGAGCATAGTTAGAATGTAACTGAAACCTTAAACATTTGTCAGATGAACTATGTCGATGTGGACAATGGCTAGGCAAGAAGTTGATCGAAAATATTGCAACTTGGAACGAGTGTGTCGTGTGATCTTGTTTTTCTGACAAATTGCACACTCTGAGACCCATCGTTTAACATTCTGCCTAAGTCTGTGACCCCAGAAACGATCTGTAAGAAGTCGGAGAGTCGCTTGGCTTCCTGGGTGAGAAATTGAGTGAATTGAATCGAAAACTTTTCTCTGAAGGCTGATCGGCAGAACTGGCTTGTTGGGCTGCGTACCCGTGAAGTAAACAATTGGTAAGCCTTCCCACAGACGGCATATGAACTTGGTTGGGTGACGGGCTATTGATCTTTGAATGTGAATGTCACCGCGTTGTTCAGTTCGCAGGAGAGTTGGCGTTAATGCAGGTTCACTGAGTGTCACGGAGTTGACAGTAAATGGTGAGGGCGAAGGTGGTTGTAAAGAGACGTCTGGCCTGGACAGGGCATCTGCAATGAAGTTCTGTTTGCCCTTGACGTGAAAGACGTCAAATTGCCATTCGCTTAGACGAGAAAGCTGTCTTTCCACTCTGGCAGGGTACTTGGCGATAGATGAAGTTGCGTTTCGAAGTGCGCTAACTAGTGGTGCATGATCTGTGAAAACAACAAATCTGCTACTGCCAATGATGCTGATAAAATGGCGCACTGCGTCGTGGATGGCGAGAAGTTCTCGGCCGAAAGTGTCGTACCTCGTTTCTACTGGTTGGAGAGTACGCGAGTAGAAACTGATAGGCTTCCGAACTCCGTCGATCTCTTGTTCCAAAGTGGCTCCAATAGCGAATTCAGAAGCATCTGTCGTGAGTAGAAATGGCTTTTCAAAATCTGGATGCGTTAGCATTGTGGCATTTGCTAACGAGTTGATGGCAAGTCGAAGTAATTCCTCGTCTTCGGATGACCAAGCAATGATGGAATTCTTGCTAAGTCCTTTTCGGTTCCGCAGGTGCCTGCACAAAGGATGAAGTTGTTTTGAAAGGCCCGGAAGGAACTTGCGATAATAGTTTAGTACTCCCAGGATTTTCTGCAACTCGCTCAACAGTCCTTGGTGACTTGATATTCTTGATTGAATTCGTCTTTGACGGCAACGGTTGAATACCTTGGGCCGTGATACGATGCCCTAAGAAGTCGACGGATGTAGTTGCAATCTGCGTCTTGTCACAGTTGATCTTGAGTCCGTGGTTGGATAAGCGTGAGAGGACATTTCGTAGATGCTTCGCATGAGATTCTAGATCTGGACTGAATACCATAATGTCATCGAGATATGACATACAATAAGCAGAGTCGTCGCGAAGTATGTTGTCCATGAATCTTTGAAATGTCTGAGTAGCACACTTAAGTCCAAAAGGCATGTAAAGATATTCAAAAAGGCCAAATGGAGTGATGACTGCAGTTTTCTCGATATCCTCTGGTGCTACCGGGATGTGATGGTAAGCTTGTCTGAGGTCAATCACTGAGAAGAAATTGCTGCCGTTGAGTTTTTCAAGTTAATATTTGGAATAGGATATGCTTCAGATTTTGTCACTGAATTTAGCTTACGGTAGTCTCCGCAGGCTCTGTACGATCCGTTTGATTTAGAGACTAAGTGCAGTGGTGACGCCCATGAACTTTCCGATGGTCTGATGATTCCCTCTTCCAAAGGCCTTGAGAATTCTTCTTGGGCAGCTTTCAGCTTAGCAGGGGCCAGTGGTCGCTTCTTGATTGCAATAGGTTGTCCTTCTGTGACGATATGATGCATCGTGTTGGAGACTCGTAGCTCTGACTTGTTAAGATCGAAAAGCGATTTGTATTTTCGAAGAGCTGCTGATATCTCTGCTGAATGATGCACTGGGGTTGGCTGAATGACCTGTAACTCCAAACGCTCGGAGGCAAGTGTCCAAAAGCTTTGCTCGAGTCCGGTGGAGGGGTCGATGATCTCTTGATTGGCAAGATCAACAATGAGCCGAAATTTTAGAAGGAAAATGAAGGCCTATTATATTGTAGGGGTCGATTTCCGGGGTTGGTATCTAGTTCGTGCTTTTTATACCCACCCTACATTTCAATGGTGGATATTATTACTACCCGTGTGCCTAATCAGTCTCTGATCTTTTTCGGATGGTTGATGTGAGAAGGCAAAAGCATCTGGCCATACGTATATTAGATATAATGTTGCAAATAGCAATATAATTCACAGATAGTCCAAATTGAATATATGTTAGTAAGCTGTCAAAATAGATTTTATGCAAAATAGTTCTTTAACACTATTCACAGTTAAACTAAATTGTCCGTCTTCTAGACGGCAAGAATTAAAATGATTTATCTTTGTAAAGTAACATGTTTTGTGTAATCCGTTTAAAGACTTTTATGACAAAAACTCAAAGAATACATGATGATGTTAATGGAGTTAACATTGAAAGTTATCACTAAAATTGAACATTGGAAAACGTTTAAAGATTTAAATGACAAACAACTCACGAATGTTTAATTCCTGGCTTTCTATGGTAAACAATGAATCATTTCCATAGTAACGAATAATCCAATTAAGCGAGATAAATTCACTGTGACACAATAGTCCACCGCGTGATCCTCTCGGATCGCGCGCGGTTCTGTCTATTTTATAAAAACCCTATTAATTACAAATAAAATTGCAGTTCAAGAAATATCGATTAAAACTGCTTGAGACTAAAAGAGATTGTTCCTAAAATCACAGCTAAGAGAAATATTGTTTAAGGACAGAGTTAGAATATTTGACCTTAAAGAGCACAGCGTTTGTAAAAATCGACCTTCGTTGGGTTGTAACACGGAGCCGCGTGTTACAATATTATGTGAGACCTTGGCAATGATGAAGTTGTGGGAAAATTCACGTCGTAGACCTATGTTGAGTGTGCGGTATTGGCAGCCATATGTTGGTATGGGCTCGCCTGTAGCTGTTGCGAGAAGAACGCCTAGCGACATCTCGGCCATTGAATCACCCTTGAGAACTGAGACTGCCGCACCTGTGTCTACGATGAACTCTTCGCCAGTTTTGAAATCAAGAAGGTGCAGAAGCTCGTTGGGCTGTTTGGCCGGGTCATGCAAACAAGTAGGCTGGTGATTGCGACCGGCGTTGTCCGTTTGGTTCTCTATGTGAAAAATTCGGCGTGGACGAAAAGAGTCGACAGGGATGTCGGATTGTAGTTGGCTTCTTCCCTGTAGCGCCGTTGATGCCGTTGATGTGCAGAAAGTACGGTCTTCTACTTCCTGCGCCAGACGTTTCCCGATACTGATGCACCCTTGTGCCTGCGGTCTGTTGTCCTTTCCGTCAGCTGTGGAAATTGACACTCATTCGGAAATTCTTCGGAACGACAAAGACAAACTTGGCAAGCATAAAAAACTTCTAGTGGTTATAACACCAGTTCTTTGGGGCATATTTATTAAAGGATTGCGGAGATCTCGATCGCCGCCTACCATTATAATTTGACTTGGAAACGAATTTTGGTCGAGCATTCACTTGATTTAGCTCGGATTTGGTAATGGTCAATCCTTCTAGAACTTTGGCCATGTTCGCCACTGTTCTCTCTAAAGAGGAGAGTCTATCATCTTGCGGGGGTGAAGAAAAGGATGATGGATTCACTTTGGGTTCCAAAACCCTATATTCTAACTCACATCTCTCAGATAAGTCATCTATAGAGAGAGTGTTGGGGAGCTGTCTGGCAAAGAGTTTTAATGTTTGGGGAAGATTGTTAATAAAAACAACCTTAGCCTCATGGTCAGAAATGTTGGTTTTATACCAACGTTTCCGTAATTCCCTCAGTATTTCTATGGGGCCAAGATTTGGCATATCTAACTGCGCATATTTGTTTATTATCTGCTCAGTTTCCGTGGGTCCAAGCAAGGATTCTACCTCGTTTTGTAGGCCCAAAATGGGATTAGGTAGCTTCCTAATGGCCTCAAGCTTAGGATAAATCCGTCGCTGCAATTCAGAAGGTAGTTTAGCAAAAACCTTCGACAGTTTTTGATGACTGTCATAATCAGGAAACGGGGAGAAAGCGGAGTCTACGCGCATAAAGAATAGTTCACTATCTCCATCCCAAACAGGAACATCAATATCTAAAATTGGACCTGACATTCTAACAATCTTACGGGATCTTAAAAGCATAAATTTATAAGCAATATGAAAATATATAAATATACTTTAACGAAACGCTTACCCACAAAAAGCTTCCACAGGTGTATGAGCGCAGAACAAAAGCACGTCACAGTAACTTCTTCCAAAAATCCGCAATTGAGCCTGTCGAGTACGTACGGTGCCGTTTTGTACGTAGGAAAGATGAACAGAGGCCCCGTTGGCCTTTGATGCCAATGTATTATTATTATATCCCCCAAAAAAATTCAACACAAATCCACGAATATACACCCAACAAAATTCCCAGAAGACCACGATTAGGGTAAAGAAAACGCAAATGTTAATCTATTTTATCCCAAATAAATGAAAAAGGAAGTCAATTTTATTTATACCAAAAAAATCAGAACAATAATCAATATCCTGGCGCGGTCGCCAATTTTGTAAACGCCCCGGCTTCAAGTAAATGCCGTACGACGTTACAAACTCGGTTAAGGTGCTCTGAATAGAGATTTGTTACTGATAGGGGGCCCTTAAGAGGGCCTGGTCGTGCGTTCTCCTGAATTATTCAGAGTGTGAAGATGTCCTAGAGCCTTGGGTGGACTCTGGTTGTTGTCGCTCCCGTGGTTGAGTTGTAATCACGATGTGGATAACGTCGTTCAGGTTCTGCAATTAATTGGCTCGTCTCGCTGGTTATACCGCAACAAGATGAGTCACGGATGTAGCCAATTGTTGGTGAAACTATCAAATCACCAGCGTAGGTATTGACAGCCGACAGAACGCACACGCGTGACGCAAGGCAGAATGCAATTGCAACAACTGACTTGCATGGTAAATTGCCGTGCTTAAATAGCATGCCATGCCTACTTGCACACTATTGGTTAAACGGCAAGTTTCGCTTTTTTCTCATTGGTGCAACGTAAATAAAATTGAATTTAATTTACGCAATATGTCGGCCATTAATTTGTGTCGTTACACTTGCTGCGCAAATTTGGCAATTTTAAATTTTTTGCATCCAGATTTTATACGAAATATTTTTAACATTTTATTTTACATATAACTATTTTGCTATTTTTAAAAAATGATTTCTACATTTTCTATTTGTATTTATATTTTTCTTGTGCTATTTAATTTTCAATTTTGGTGTTTGTTTATTATAGATTTTGTCATTTAATCGACTTTTATCATTTGCTATTATTCACATGACTTTGGTGATTGTTATTGATTATAATGCAAACATTTTAGGATTTCATCCTTACTTTAAATCACTATCTCTTTTTCAGTTTGCACGCCATTTTGTTAGTTCGTTAATTAAATTATATCTTCATATTGATCCGTTAGACAATATATGCTTGGTACGTTCCTCTTCTATAATAATACGTAATTCTATGAATGCACTTTTATTTGTCATACAATGGACTTTGCATGGTTCCCTATTAATCGGAGTCAGACAATTTTGTCTGTTCTCGTCGGTTATATATATATATGTCTGTGTGTATGTTTGTGTGTGATGCCAGCTTTAATTTTGAAGACATGAGACTTTTTGTCTTGTTTGGAGCGAAATGTCTAATTTTGTCCTTCAGTGCTCCTTCAAAACAATATACTGAACTAGAGGCCCGATCGAGACAACTTGGAGCGTCTTTTGTAAGATCTTCAGGTAATCCCAATGGCTGTCCATAAACAAGCTCTGCTATGGATGTTCCTAGCTGTGCTTTCCTTATGGCGAATAATGTATCCGAATGGATCTTCCCATGCATCGTAATGCAACCTTCAGTTCCTTGTGCAGCTTCTCAACCATCTCATTAGCTCTGCGATTGTACGCATATGTGTACCTTCCTTTAATCCCTGTGGCATTCAATGATCTGACAAATAGTTCAGGCATAAACTGGCTATCACTGTCACTAGTTACTCTTACAGGTACGTCATATCGTGACTCCCAATTATTCTAGAACATAGGTAAGACTTACTGAGCTTTTATTTCCTTCAGGATGTCTACTTCAAACTGACGAGTTAATCGATCAACCATCGTAAGTATATACCTCTGACCAGAGATTTCGGACATTTCTACGACATCGATAGAATTTTTCTTTTGTAATCGTTGCATCACATGGTCTTTTGTTATATAAAACATAAATTTAATGAAGATATTCACCTTCTATGTTTTCAAGTCCTGGATTCAATGAAATTTTCCAGAGTACGCATACCTATTCGATTCTTGATATTCTGTTGCCTATAACCTTTTTATCTCTATTGGTTTTCTCTGTTACTTTATTGAAACTTGGACTAAACGATTGTTTTTGATAATCCAAATCAGCATCTGAGGTGTCACAGGTGACCATTTCCTTTCTTCATTTATCCTCTTACTCTCGTAATCGAATTTTCTGGACAAGATTTGTATGCTACGAGTGTTAAGCACGTTTTGCTTAATCTTAAGCGTTGTGCTACTTTCATTGTTATCATTAACTGTGTAAAATTGATGATCACTGACTTTCGTACTTTCTGGTTGTCTTCATATTTTTAATGTTTGGGCTAGATTGCCTCTGTTGCTAAATAGAAACCTTTTCTTAATATTTCAATTTTGAGTATTCTTTTCCTCTTACTATGTCAGCGTCACAGTAGCTAGAACTTCTAAGGACTCCAATTTTAGAAAAAAACGAGTATAAGGTTAATTTCATTTCCGAAAATGACAGCCATCCAGCTGCTTCTATTTTTAAGGTTTTCTAGTTCATTTACTTTGTGTTAGATTTGATTTTTAGTGGATTATAAACTTTATCATTTCCAGCTCAGTATTGCTGTTTTGTAGTGGCAGATAGATATTGTAACTAAAATTATTGTCAACATTAGATCTACACGTTTGTAATTTTATACATGCGCTTAATCTATTTACAAAATTCTAAAATGTAAATTGCGTATATTTTTTATAATAATAATAATAATATTAATAATAATAATAATAATAATAATAATAATAATAATAATAATAATAATAATACCTGTATTCGGCAACATAGGCAACAGGCCCAACCATTGAAATAACAAATCAAAGGTAGGATATGTGGAGATGAATGAAATTGTGACTAGCAAAGTATTTAACCACAGAAGAGGGAGGAGTTGAGGAAGAGAAGTGCTTTCATCAACTTCATCACACGACAACAATAATTTCCGCATACTTTATATAAGATTTATATTTCCAGCGGAATATTGTACATGTCTGTGAGCTGGAACATTTTCCGCTGAATATACTATTATTTGTTAGTATGTGTAAGCCAAACATTTAAAAAAGATTTAATGTTCTTGTATCATAATTTGAGTTTAATCTACTTCATTTTAAATGTGCCTTTTTGGTATATACTTAAACTGCACTTCATTCGTTTTTAAAGCTGGTGCTTCACTGCCGCGTAAATATTGAGTATATAGAATGTTTTGGCTGTAAAGTATTACTAGGTCATCAATTTCTAATGCGGATAGATATCCTTGGCGAGGTCTAAGGCTGTTGAGGGTGACAGACCGCTCGTTAACAAGGATAGAGTGATCAGCGTCGATCTGGAATTCTTTTGTCCCGCGTTTATCAGGTGGGTGAGGTTGTAACATGCGGCTCCGTGTTACAACCCAACGAAGGTCAATTTTTACAAACGCTGTGCTCTTTAAGGTCAAATATTCTAACTCTGTCCTTAAACAATATTTCTCTTAGCTGTGATTTTAGGAACAATCTCTTTTAGTCTCAAGCAGTTTTAATCGATATTTCTTGAACTGCAATTTTATTTGTAATTAATAGTGTTTTTATAAAATAGACAGAACCGCGCGCGATCCGAGAGGATCACGCGGTGGACTATTGTATCACAGTGAGTTTATCTCACTTTATTATATTATTCATTACTATGAAAATGATTGATTGTTTACTAAAGAAAACAAAGAACTATACATTTGTGAGTTGTTTGTCATTTAAATTTTAAACGGTTTCCATGGTCAATTTTAGTGATAACTTTCAATGTTAACTCCATTAACATCATCATGTATTCTTTGAGTTTTTGTCATAAAAGTCGTTAAACGGTTTACACAAAACATGTTCCTTTATAAACATAAATAATTTTACTAGACTCATATTATCATGTATCTTTAATCGTCTGACTACTCATTACAATCCAGACATTTGTGTAACAATAACCACTTGTGTATAAAACATTTTACTTTATAAACATAAATCATTTTACTATGTTCATATTATCATGTATTTTCAATCATATGACTATATTCATGCCAATCCAGACATTTGTGCTAAACATTTCGCTTTATAGACATAAATCACTTTTATTTTTGCCGTCTAGAAGACGGACAATTTAGTTTAATTTTAAACGGTATTTAAAACATACTTTTGCATTAAAATCTGTATTATTGCCAACCAACTCCTTCAATTCGGATTAACAGTGAATTATATTTATGTGCTACATTGTGTGTAATATATACATGAAACCTTTCTTCGGCCTTCTAATATTAACCATCTGAAAAGGAACAGACTGATTGGATGCTCGGGTAGTAATAATAGCAACCATTGATAAGTAGTAGGGGTACAAAATCAGGAACGAGATAGCAACAGCGAAAAGTACCCCTACAAGGTAATTGGATGGTTTGAAAGCAGAAGGGGGCGAGATATCTGGACTCGAGGGGGCACTCTTAAGCTGCGTTGTTGGGTTGAGAAGGAACAGAGACTGATAAGGGTCTGAGACGCAACAGTCCTGGGTGGAGTCGATGATGGTTTCAGTAGAGGGAGTCGAAGTTGATGGGGCTGGGTCGAAGTTCCGTTTGGTCTTAGAAGACTTACGTTTATTCGGTCTCTGGGTCAGAGCATCCGTCACAAAAGTGACTTGTCGTAGGGGTGTAGACCTGGCGAACCAAATTGGGGAGAAGTTGCGTTATTAGGAGGATTAGCGCGCTGTGGTCGGCCGCGACGACGTGTTGAAGCTTGGGATTGTGTGGGGGGACTGGTTGCGGAGTAAGGGCTAAAAGTGAAGAGAAGGCCATCAAACCGGAAAGGTATCAGTAGGGGTGGATTAAAGGAAGGTGCATCGCCAAGGATTCCGCCATGCACTAAGCAGCTTTTCTTTGGATTGCTCCAGCCCAAAAGACGGGATGAGCTGGAGGCGGGGGGCTGGTGTCCGGTTTATGGGTTTGGGCTTTCTCTAAAGTCCTCTGTAGTAGCGTATAATCTCGCTTTAGTTAGACTTTCCCGGATGCTAAGATGGGTGAGTGCAGTTTGAGATGACGAATAATGTGTATTAAAATGCAAAAATAAACGGGAAAATCGGGTGAGCTAGGAATAGATCCTACATGATATATATATATATATATATATATATATATATATATATATATATATATATATATATATATATATATATATTGATAGTTTCTAATTTCACCATTTTTTAAAATGTAAGAACAAAACAACGTACTCCATGGAATAACATTTATTAATAAATCTTATTTCTACCAGTATCTACAGCCATTGTTCTGGATTCGTTAGTATATTCGTTCATCCAATCTCACTGTACATTTGTTGTAACCAATCTCCTCTTCGTTATTCTAGCCTTTGTTTTGTGCAATTTAGACCACTACTTTTGTGCAATTTAGACCACTCCTTTTGCGTAACGTCATTTGGTGTGTCATCGCTTTCATTGTAATTGCGTCCGTAATTGATGTATGTGTCGTATTTTGCGAAGCGTTGGCTATTTTTAAAGGCATGTCAGTTATGTCTTTATTCCAGTCCAATTTAATTTCTTTTTGAATTATTTTCTGCACGTTTAAGCAGGGCTTGAGCTTATTAATTGCAATAGCTTCAAAAGCCAGAAGCATTTTCTCTGTTTTTGCCTTGTAGAGAACTGAAAAATTGTTACTACTAACAGCATGACCTGTGAGTAGTACATGTTCGCAAATTGCTGATTTTTGTGCAGGAGCTGCACCCCTCTTTAATAGTTTTTGAGGGAGATGCTGATTTATTCTAGTTTCGAGCCTCTTTTTTGATCTGCCGATGTACTGAGCGTTGCAGGTACATTGAAAGTTTGTGATATCCAGGCAAAGGTTTTGACGTCACAGAGAGGCTATCTTTTTCATTCGTGCGCATCAGTTTTGTTGTGTTGAACACCACTCTCACCTGCATAACAAAAACTAGAATAAACGAACGTGAAGAAATGCATATGCAGGCATCAATGGAATGCTTCTTTGAAGATGCCACAAAACACAAATCAAATGAAAAATACGACATCTCGCTCTTTAAATCGGACCTCCGAAGTGCGTATGGCCAATATATGCGCACATTCAAAGGCAATAAACTGGTCACCAAAAGGCATCTAGAAGAACTGAATGAGCTACAACGAAACAAACAAGTCAGACTCATGAAGCCAGACAAAGGGACAGGCGTAGTGTTAATGAACTATACGGACTATAGTCAGGCGATGTTACAAATTCTGAATGACAAATCAAAATTTAAACGCGAAGAGGTACAACGCGACACTACGGCAAAATTAGAAAATTCCATAACGAAGATTCTAAACCGAATTATTTCGAAGGTCGAGGCTAAACAAGAAATCGACATAGAGCACAAAAATGCTTTTATTACAGAATGCAAACATGCCAAGCCCGTAGGTTCAACGCAACCGATATTATATGGGTTGCCCAAGGTTCACAAAATGACCAACAATGAAGGACTTCCGCCTTTCAGGCCCATTTTATCTATGATAAATTCCCCACAGCACAAGGCAGCCAGACTATTATGCCGGATTATAAAGCCTATCATGAAAGGAAGAATAGACCACGTTGTACAGGATAGCTTTCAATTCGTAGAAAAAATTCGCGACCTAAATTTGAAAGAGAGGAAAATGGTGTCCCTCGATATAAAGTCACTCTTTACTAGCATTCCAGTAAATAAAACTATAAATATCCTATGTGAATATATACGATCATCAGGAGCGGAAACACTGATAGAAGTGGACGACATGAGAGAACTACTTCTATTATGCACATCCAACGTACAATTCGTATTCCAAGGAGTCTTCTACAGACAAATTGACGGCATAGGTATGGGTAGTCCTCTTGGACCAGTATTGGCAGACATATACATGCACCATTTAGAAACAACTGGTTTAAAACCATTTATCAATGGAGCTCATTTTTACGTGCGCTACGTTGACGATACTTTCATGGTCGTTGAAAAGGATGAAGATACAAATTCACTACTACATCACATAAACAAGGTAGACCAGGCAATCAAGTTTACAATAGAAGAAGAAAAAGACGGATATTTATCCTTCCTAGATGTAGGAATAACGAGAGGTGAAGAAGGTACTCTCTCAAGGTCAGTTCACAAGAAATCAAGCTGGACTGGACAATATGTCCATTATATGAGTAGTGTGCCAAGGGCGTACAAAAGAAACCTAATAATGAATTTGGGCACACGAATACGCAGGATTTGTTCACCGGACAACATTGAAGTAGAGCTAAATTTGCTTCGCGAAGCGTTGAGAAATAATGGCTATCCGGACTGGTTCATTGAATACAACTTGAGGCAACGCAACAAAATCGTGGCCAATTTGGAAGAAAATCAAACTCCCCAGATAGTAACGCTTAGTGTTCCCTTTGGAGGTGATCTTCCAGCGGAAATCTTCAAACGAAAAGTAATTCGAGCGACAAAAGCACAGTTTCCATCAATACAGGTGAGAGTGGTGTTCAACACAACAAAACTGATGCGCACGAATGAAAAAGATAGCCTCTCTGTGACGTCAACACCTTTGTCTGTATACAAATTTCAATGTACCTGCAACGCTCAGTACATCGGCAGATCAAAAAAGAGGCTCGAAACTAGAATAAATCAGCATCTCCCTCAAAAACTATTAAAGAGGGGTGCAGCTCCTGCACAAAAATCAGCAATTTGCGAACATGTACTACTCACAGGTCATGCTGTTAGTAGTAACAATTTTTCAGTTCTCTACAAGGCAAAAACAGAGAAAATGCTTCTGGCTTTTGAAGCTATTGCAATTAATAAGCTCAAGCCCTGCTTAAACGTGCAGAAAATAATTCAAAAAGAAATTAAATTGGACTGGAATAAAGACATAACTGACATGCCTTTAAAAATAGCCAACGCTTCGCAAAATACGACACATACATCAATTACGGACGCAATTACAATGAAAGCGATGACACACCAAATGACGTTACGCAAAAGGAGTGGTCTAAATTGCACAAAAGTAGTGGTCTAAATTGCACAAAACAAAGGCTAGAATAACGAAGAGGAGATTGGTTACAACAAATGTACAGTGAGATTGGATGAACGAATATACTAACGAATCCAGAACAATGGCTGTAGATACTGGTAGAAATAAGATTTATTAATAAATGTTATTCCATGGAGTACGTTGTTTTGTTCTTACATTTTAAAAAATGGTGAAATTAGAAACTATCAATTTAGTGAAATACCGTGGTCACCCTATTCCACGTAAAACAATCATATCCTATATATATATATATATATATATATATATATATATATATATATATATATATTATATATACATATATATATATATATATATATATATATATATATATACCATCTAAACAGTAAATCCCTTGCATATAATTCTGATACTGAATTTAACACTTTGCGCAAAGAGGGAATATGAAGGAGGTCAAATTACAACTTTGTTTTTTCGATGTTACAAAATGTAAACCGGGACAATCGAAGGTTTCGTGGGAACTATAGTCTATTTAAAACTGTGCTAAGTCTGATAGGTGTATTCTCTCAAACCAGAGCACTTTATTCCTAGACATAATTTTATATGATTTTTTTTAACTTTAGATATCCAGAGGGCGTATTAACAGATACCGATGAAGGTATGTTTAGTACCACTCACAGCAGTCACATATTCAGAAGGAAATTCATAAGAATTTTCTCCTGAATATTCCAGCGTTTGTTCATCCGTGAGGGTTTAGTAAGACGAAATCCTTATTTTCAGTCAATTGCACGAAGGAAAGCGCAAGCATATAGAAGAGATTTTCACCAGGCTGGTGCAATATAGACTACCGATCCAAAAGATAAGAGCAAAATTTGTTGCTCCTTATTAAAAAATCTTGGGCAAGCATTCTAAATGGGGCAAGTCCTCCTTTGGAAAATCTAAGCTATGAAGCACGTAATGGAGTCCCAGAACGTGCGCCAACTGCGTATTCGCATTGACAATACCAGTTATTACCAACAATTCATTCCATGTATAGCCAGAATTTTGTAGACGTTAGCAAGCCACTTCGTGCGTGAGAAGTTATCGATCAAAAAGTCCTGATTGATCAGCATAAGCCACGAGGGCAGAGAAATTTTGCTTAGTGCTGAGGAAATTATTAGTGAAAATCAACTCTAGCCATTGTAATCTGGGGTAAGTCGTGTGAGCTAGTCACAGGGGCCTCAGATTTTGCAATTGGGGCATTGCTACAGCAAAGAGACCAGGACAAATTTAGAATAATAGAGTGTTTCAACCGATATTTCCAAAAGAACGTATAACGTTATTATACAGTTAGTAAAATGGGCGTTGTGTTGTACACTTCTGTGCTACATTTTAAGCACTACTTACACAGTTATTAATCCAAATTATTGAGAGATCATAAGCCACTGTATGTTATGTCTGTCATTTGGATTGAAGTATGCAAGTCAAACATTCTAGCGTCTAGCGGAAGAACTTCGTCAAAATTGTCTATTTGCTCGATTGTACATATACAACATCATTATAAGTAGTCAATCTTGTACACTCCATTTCAAAGGAGGAAATTAAATGTTTCAAGGATATGCTCCACGCAATCAGAGATGTAGTCGGTGTATGTACTTAGGAAGATTACTCCAAAAAAATAATGCAACAATTTATTGATAAATTTGAACCCCCATGACTGACTGTAACCAATATTATTAAAAGAGAAAATCATTAGTTTAAACTCAAGAACATTTTTTGTTTAAATCCTTTCGAGAAAACTTATACTAATGAATTGTGACTTATTTGTTTTTTTCTGAACTTTGTGCCTAACTTGCGTGAGCATTTCTGTTGACGTGTTGTCGACATCTTGTAAGATTTGCAGCAATTCCAATTTTGATATACATATATAAAATTTGAAAGACATCTCTAAACTCCTTTGGCAATTTATTTTACGCTTTAGAAATTTTCTGAAAATAAAATAACATCTCCGCAACATTTCTCACCAAAAAGGAGGGGTCGTCAATTATTTCGACTCCATGAATCTTTCTTATAGGATTCATATAGGCGCCGATTCACTGATTCAAGTTGAATAATTTATATTATATCGCATCCTACAAAACACTAAATACTTCTGTTATATGATCAATAATCAGTTGGCTTATATTGTGCAGGAGACAGGGATAATGTGGAGGAAGATATTTCCTGCGACAAAATTAAAGTGGCAATAATTGATAAATTTGAACCACCTTGGCTGATTGAACACAATTTTATTTAAAAAGTAATTATTCGTTTATTTTCTCGAACATTCTATGTTTAAATACTTGACAGTATATATACTTTGAATTGTGCGCAGTTTCAGTTTCGGTTGTCTGTACATGACTGGTTGTCATATCCTCGGCGTGCTGCATTTATTTCATTTCCCTCATTTTACGTTTACTCGATTTCCACAATATATTCCTGCTAACACATTGTCTTATTTTTTCATCGTACATATTGGGGACGTTCTGGAACAGGTAATTTAATAATTCTGTTTTTCACGCCTATTTCTTTCCAGGTTATTTGTTCGGGTGTTTTGCAACGTAAATGTTTTCACATTTCGAATGCCTAACATGAAGTATCAAATTAATAATTAAGTGCGACCAACATGGCTGCTAATCTTAAGTTTGAGGACACTAGCAACTTATCTCAAGATATGGCAGGTATGAATTTAATAGATTGAATTAGAGTACAAGCTTGTCTGATTCTATTATACAATTTAAGACTGATTACGATCTGGCATCTATGGAGTTCTCAGATAACAATAGGTTTGGAGCCTCCACAAAATTTGGCGACCGCGCCAGTCCAAAAATATTCAGTCTACCACCATATCCATCCATATGATATGGTCCTTGACATCGGCTACGAGAAAATTCCATGTAAAAGAAGATTTCTGGCCTAAGGTCACCGACATTTCTTTCCACCTCTTGACTCCTATCGGACTAAGCTTACTTTAGCACCCGTAACTATAAGAAATTCCAGTCCAGTTAATACATCTTTAATAATGAATTTGTTGCTAGATAATCCAGCAATGTTTTCCAAATCTCCGCTTAGGAAGAATATGATCATCTTGCCTTGTGTTTTGGTGCTATTTGAGTAAGGCGCATCTTTTACTTTTGCCTTAAGTATGCCTTTAAGAGGCACGTCTGGGACCCTTTGCAATTGAACTCCCCCTACGGCTCCTATTGGCAGGGGTTTTATCCATTTCCCGCTGATGGATTACTCTCTACCGGTTTAGAGCTCCCTTTTCATCTGGGTCCACTTAACCGTGGGTATATGCAATTCTCACCTTGGCACTTTGCACTTCGTCCGTATTTGCAGTTTACCTCACCCCATCGACGTGCCCCATTGAAGCGTTGGCGCGAGTGACTAACTCGACGTCTAGTATTTCTGTCCTGACTCTGAAGTTGCGAAATGTCTCGACGTATACTAGCAACTTCTCTACATAAGTAACGCAAGGTTTCTTGTATCGTCAGGTTGGTTTCGGTATCTGCCCTAACTGGCTGCACCATGACAGAATCTGCCGTTACAGCATGTACTTGTGGTTCCTGCTGTTTATACACTCCGTCTAGCCCTCTGAGTTTAGTTGGCCAATCAATACTCATTGTATCAAATACTTCTAATGTGGTTCTAAGCCTGGATGGTAGCTCAGCTGTAAAAATAGAATTTACCACATCTCTGGATATATTCAACCTGGAAGCTTTCGTACAAAGGCGTTCATAAAACTCTGATGGTAGTTGACGCCCCATCTTTTCTAAGCGTAATAATTCACACATTTGTGCCGATCTTCCAGGCTGATATCTCTGTTGAATTTCGGCCATTAATAACTCAAATGCATTATACGGTTTTTCTTCCACAGTTCTGTCTCTAAAATTTTCCAAGGCGTTTCTGAAATTTTCAGGCAATGCCATCCATGCTGCAACAAATTTCTCCATAGGGTTTACGATATTATAAGCGCTAAATATCATTTGGGCATCCCCGACCCAACTTGAGTGTTTATCAGATCTATATGGCGGTAGACTGAATATTCTTGGACTGGCGCGGTCGCCAAATTTTGTAGAGGCTCCAAACCTATTGTTATCTGAGAACCCCATAGATGCCAGATCGTGATCAGTCTTTAATTGTATAATAGAATCTGACAAGCTTGTACTCTCATTCACATCTATTAAATTCATACCTGCCATATCTTGAGCTAATTTGCTAGTGTCCTCAAACTTAAGATTAGCTTCCATGTTGATCGTACTTAATTATTAATTTGATACTTAATGTTAGGCAATCGGAATGTGAAACCTTTTACGTTGCAAAACACCCGAACAAATAACCTGGAAAGAAATAGACGTGAAAAACAGAATTATTAAATTACCTGTTCCAGAACGTCCCCAATATGTACGATGAAAAATAAGACAATGTGTTAGCAGGAATATATTGTGGAAATCGAGTAAACGTAAAATGGAGGAAATGAAATAAATGCAGCACGCCGAGGATATAACAACCAGTCACGTACAGACAACCGAAACTGAAACTGCGCACAATTCAAAGTATATATACTGTCAAGTATTTAAACAAAGAATGTTCTAGAAAAATAAACGAATAATTTCTTTTTAAATAAAATTCGTTTCAATCAGCCAAGGTGGTTTAAATTTATCAATTATTGTCACTTTAATTTTGTCAGAGGAAATATCTTCCTCCACATTATCCCTGTCCCTTGCACAATATAAGCCAACTGATTATTGATCATTTAACAGAAATATTTAATGTTTTGTAGGATGCGATATCATATAAATTGTTCAACTTGAATCAGTGAACCGGTGCCTATATGAATCTAATAAGAAAGATACATGGAGTCGGAATAAGATCTGGAAATTTGGCGACCCCCCTTTTTTGGTGGAAAAATGTTGCGGAGATGTTCTTTTATTTTCAGAAAATTTATAAAGCGTAAAATAATTTGCCAAAGGAGTTTAGAGATGTCTTTCAATTTTTTTGTGTACTGAACTAGAAAATATAAACTATCATATTAATCTTCCTAATTTTGATTATGGCAATACCTTCACGTGGTTTAACAAAAGACAAAGACAAATGCGATCAGCATAATACCTTGTCATTTTGTGTCTAAGTTTTGTATTATTTTATTGGAAAAGTTATGCATTATATCTTCATATTAGCCACCGTTACAAATAAACAATTGTTTGTCATGTTTCTCATTTATGCATTATATTACATTCAAATTGGACCTTAATCTTTCCAATTATCGGGTCAGAAAGACTTGATGTTAAATATATTTTTGTTTGTACCATCAATTATTTTATACCTGCGATTAAATAAGTCTGTTTTTGTCTTTTAATAATAATAATAATACATTTATTTGGCATCAAAGGCCAACTGGCCCGACCATTGAGATAACAAATCAAGGGTAGGATATGTGGAGGTGAGTGGAATTGTGACTAGCAAAGTATTTGATGGCAGGGGGGTTTGGGAAGGGAAATGTTATCAAAAACGTCAAGATAGTTCAATCTGGTGAAAAATAAATAAGAACAAAATTCCATTTGACTAGACAAGATCAATTGGAGAAAGTCCATGAATTGTCAGAGCTTCTAGGTAAAAGTGAGTTCGAAAATAAAGATAATAAAGATGGCGGATCGTAGGCAGACATCGGTCGATGGAGTCCATTGTCGTGGAGATTCAGTTGATGGAGCATAGCCAGGACATGGATGGAATCAGCAGGATTGAAAACGAGCTTCTTGCACGGGTCGCAGGCATCCGTAGAACGAGGTTGTGATTGAAGGAAGGCCAGGGAAAGTCGATGTCCTGTTGGGTTATCGGTCCTCCGCTGAAACAAGAAAGAAAAGAATTGGATGAGGAAAACTTAGGAAGCTATCCACTACGTGGATATGATGGGGTCACGAATGGGTTGAGAAGAGGTATCAGTGAGTCAAGAAGAAAGGATGAAGACCAAGGAGGTAAAGTGGAAGATTGGAGAAGTAAATGTTATGGATTGAGAAGGAACCAGTTTCGTTTCCAATCCGTGGTATCGCCAAGTAGTTCGTTAAAGAAGTACTGATGGGCTGCCTTTTTAAATTCGTGCTGGGGTAGGAGCTTGATGTCCGTGGGAAGAACGTTGAAGACACTTGTGGCTTTGGAGAAGAGATAGATTTTTTTAAATAGGGTGGGGGTATGGTTAGCTTGGATAGAAGAGATGCTAGAACGTGTGGTGTAGTGGTGACTTGGGTGAGCAAAGTTGGAGAGTGGTAAGCAAGTTGTGATCTTATGGATAAAATAAATGTCTCGAAGGTGACGGGTAAACGAAAGCGGTAGATAATTTGCCAGGAGTAGGTGTTCCCGATAATTTTGGCATTGCGGGAAGACTCGCTTTAGAAATCTGGAGGGTATCTGTTTAATAGTATACGATTAGGCGAGAGTGAGAGGACAGTAGAATTCGCTGGCGTATGAAATGAAGAGCAGAACGTAGACCTTGAATAACCTGAGTTAGAGAAGGGGGTTGTTAGTCTTAAAACAGATCAAAGGGGCCCATTTGAAGAGTTTGGAAGTAGTGTGCGTAAGGTGTGGGGAGGAGTCTAGGGATTTTGTAAAATGAATACCAAGATGTTTGGCCGAATCTATTATTTCTATGTCGAAGAGATAATTTGCAACCGGGATAGAACAGAATGGATCAGAAGAGAGTTTCATTAGACGAGTCTTGGTGGGATTTAGTTTGAGACCGATTCTGCTGAGCTGCAAGTGGAGCGAGGATAGGAGCTCCAATATAAGGGTAAGAAGGAGTAGGATGCTGTGGGGCTACTGAATACGATAACCGTGTCATCCGTAAATTTGAACAGCTTGAAAAGATTGTCTTCAACTTGTATTTGCGCGAGCGTAAGGTTGAAGAGAATAGGACCAAGTACGGCGCCCTGGGGAACAACGGATCGGATATGGGCTAGCCTCGAGTGACTACTGCCGACTTTTACTGTCGCACATCGGTTTCGGTTATAGTAACTGATAAGATTGAGAACGTTTCCGCAAATACCATTTCTCAGTAAAGCGGATTCGATTGCTGAAAATGACAGCGAGTCAAACGCCTTGGATATATACAGAAAGAGGAGAGTGTACTCAAGACCTTTAGAGAAGGAGGAGTAGCAATGATTGAGAACACTAACTAAGTTGGTGGAAGAGGAGCGGCAATTCAAAGAACCATGTCGATCATCGAGGAGATAGAAGTTTACCTGAGACTTAATGAAGGGGTAGATTAGGTTGTATAAGACCCTATCGAAGATTTTGGTGAAAGAAGGGACGATAGTAATGCGGCGGAGATCTTTAAATGAGGAGATTGACGAAGTGCCATTTTTAGGGATAAGAGAGATCGTCGAATTAAGCCAGTCCGGGGGAAGATAGGTGGTTTTGAGACAATGGTTAATAACATCGGAAATCAGAGAGAAGACGTTCCAACCAGGAAGAGCAATCATGCGGACCGGGACAACATATTGATCAAATTGGTGTTTAGATTTAATGTCTTTAATTGCTTGGGCGACGTAAGCCGGTGAGACGTAGAACCAGCGAAGGTTCTCGGTGTCTATGATGTCTAACATCTTGACACGCGGTGTGGGAGTGGAAAAGAAGTCGAGGAGTTAAGTTAGATAATCGTTGGCGAAGCAGGAGTCGTCTGACTGAGAGAAGTTAATATACGAGGTTTTGGGCTTTTGCAGCAATTGGTGTTTGATGATAGCGTACTTTGCCCGGGGGTTAGGAGCTGAGCGGATGCGTCTTTCATATCATAATAGTTGTATGAAAAAATGATATAGCGTTCGCAGTGATATTACGGCTGGATGATCATATGTGGATAAATCATATAAAAAATATTGAATCTTACATATTTATATGATATATATATATGTACATGTTTATATGACGCGATAACTTTTATATAATATCGATTTTCTAATATTATTATCTATTTGATGCAACATGTGTTGTTTGAATCCAAATAAAGATATTATATTCTATTCTAAAAATGGCATTTGGCACGAGAAGCAAAATAATTAGGTTAGATTTTACCAACCGTTCCCAATATTCCCGAATAAGAAAATAACTTCGTGGTAGTAAGGATATATTGTGTAGTACATCAAAATTGGAATTGCTGTAAATCTTACAAGACGGCGGCAACACGTCAACAGAGATGTTCACGCAAGTTAGGCACAAAGTACAGAAAAAACAAATAAGTCACAATTCAATAGTATAAATTTTCTCGAAAGGATTTAAACAACAAATGTTCTTGAGTTTAAACTAATTTTTTTCTCTTTTTATAATATTGGTTACAATCAGTCATGGGGATTCAAATTTATCAATAAATTGTTGCATTATTTTTTTGGAGTAATCTTCCTAAGTACATACACCGACTACATCTCTGATTGCGTGGAGCATATCCTTGAAACATTTAATTTCCTCCTTTGAAATGGAGTGTACAAGATTGACTACTTATAATGATGTTGTATATGTACAATCGAGCAAATAGACAATTTTGACGAAGTTCTTCCGCTAGACGCTAGAATGTTTGACTTGCATACTTCAATCCAAATGACAGACATAACAACTCGTGCTATTCACATTCATGCAATTGTACTGTGCTGGGTGATGTATACTCTGCCTCTAAAGTAACCTGTTATCACGCTTTCTGCAGATCTAATGTAGTGTAAATTGCATACTCCATTATATCCATGACTAAAGTACTCTGGTTCGATAAGGGACACGAGTCACATTTCGTGATTGATTTTTACAGTCGAGAATTACCACAAACCTTCCATTTTCGTGGTTTGAGTTTGGAATCTACCACAAATGGAGACGCAAAGTTGGAATTTGAGGGCCTACAAATTTCTATTTCCTATAATCGCTGCAATTCTTCGATTTAAATCTATTGCTTTTGTTGCGCTAACGGTTCAACCTTAGGCAAACAGGATAATAGTGCTACGTACACGATTTGTTGTTATATTCCTATCTTCAGGCTAGTCCGCTTAACATTGAACGGTAGCAATAGAGCCATGTGTTTCTCGATATTTTTCAACAAGTCATCGGCTACGAAGGGCTTGGGTAAACAAACTGACCTAACCATTGAGTTAGTAGCCCAATAGTCCTGGTTTTTGGATATAACGACAGGTTGAAATGCAACAAAAATTCCGTAACGATGATGTTGTATTTTACATCAGCGAGCAGAAAATTCCAAGTTAACCATTTTCTGCCAATGTTACTGACAATATTTTGACACCCTTAACCAATATTCGACTCATAGCGGCTCACGGTCGCTATTTCAATATGGGGTAATCCATTTCCACTACATTGAAATCCAAACTATTAAAAATTTGAAACCACTTATTTCATCTGTAATGACAAACTAGAAAATTCTTACGAATTTCCTCCTGAATATGTAACTGTTGTGAGTGGTACTAAACATACCTACATCGGTATCAGTTAATACGCCCTCAGGATATCTAAAGTTAAATAAACCTCATATAAAGTTATGTCTAGGAATAAAGAGCTCTGGTTTGAGAGAATACACCTATCACACTTAGCACAGTTTTGAATAGACTATAGTTCCCACGAAACCTTCGATTGTCCCGGTTTACATTTTGTAACATCGAAAAAACAAAGTTGTAATTTGGCCACCTTCATATTCCCTCTTTGCGCAAAGTGTTAAATTCAGTATCAGAATTATATGCAGAGGTATTTAGTATATAATATATATATATATATATATATATATATATATATATATATCATGTAGGATCTATTCCTAGCTCACCCGATTTTCCCGTTTAATTTTTGCATTTTAATACACATTCTTTTTCTCTCATCAATACTCATTATTTTCCTCTCTTCTATCGTAATCTATGTTATTATATCTGCTCTTCTATCTCACTCCACCATGAACCAGCCTCCGTCGCCAGCCCCCATCTCCCCGTTCCTCACCCAAAAGCTTATCTCCAACATTACTGACCTCCAACAGCAAATGGCGGACATCACTGGATTACTTGGAGCACCGACAGGCAACTTTTCTATCTCCACTGTCCAGCCCTATTTGTTGCGTCAAGCCGATGCGTTTCCGAATGGGGTAGCCAGGGAGATTGCCCTGCGAAATCACAACAAGAGAAACCTCTTTTATGGTCTCCGTGCTCCCCACTCTCGAAGGACGATCTGGCCTCAGATCACATCAATCAAATAGGGGATAACTTTAGCCACCTTAAAGAGATCTCCCCGGGAAAGGGTCAGGCCTTTATTCTCTCCTCGCACAAAAGACTGTCTGACGATGAGGTTTGTCATCTCAAACTGCACTCGCCCATCTTAGCATCCGGGAATGTCAAACTAAAGCGAGATTATACGCTACTACAGAGCCCAAACCCATAAACCGGACACCAGCCCCCCGCCTCCAGCTCATCCCGTCTTTTCGGGCAGGAGCAATCCAAAAAAAGCTGCTCAGTTCATTGCGGAATCCTTGGCGATGCACCTTCCTCCAATCCACCCCTACAGATATCTTCACGATTTGAAGGCCTTCTCTTCACTTTTAGCCCTTACTCCGCAACCAGACCCCGACACAATCCCAAGCTTTAACACGTCGTCGCGGCCGACCACGCCGCGCTAATCCTCCTAATAACGCAACTTCTCCCCAAGTTCGTTCGCCAGGTCTACACCCCTACGACAAGTCACTTTTGTGACGGATGCTCTGACCCAGAGACCGAATAAACGTAAGTCTTCAAAGACCAAACGGGACTTTAACCCAGCCCCATCAACTTTGACTCCCTCTACTGAAACCATCATCGACTCCACCCAGGACTGTTGCGTCTCAGTCCCTGATCAGTCTCTGTCGCTGCTCACCCCATCAACGCAGCTTACGAGTGCCCCCTCGAGCCCAGATATCTCGCCCCCTTCTGCTTTCAAACCCTACAATTACCTCACCCACCTGATAAACGCGGGACAAAAGAATTCCAGATCAACGCTGATCACTCTATCCTTGTAAACGAGCGGTCTGTCACCCTCATCAGCCCTAGATCTCGCCAAGGATATCTATCCACATTAGAAATTGATGACCTAGTAATACTTTACAGAAAAAACATTCTATATACTCAATATTTACGCGGCAGTGAAGCACCAGCTTTAAAAACGAATGAAGTGCAGTTTAAGTATATACCAAAAAGGTACATTTAAAATGAGGTAGATTAAACTCAAATTATGATACAAGAACATTAAATCTTTTTTAAATGTTTGGCTTACACATACTAACAAATAATAGTATATTCAGCGGAAAACGTTCCAGCTCACAAACATGTACAATATTCCGCTGGAAATATAAATCTTATATAAAGTATGCGGAAATTATTGTTGTCGTGTGATGAAGTTGATGAAAGCACTTCTCTTCCTCAACTCCTCCCTCTTCTGTGGTTAAATACTTTGCGTCACAATTTCATTCATCTCCACATATCCTACCTTTGATTTGTTATTTCAATGGTTAGGCCTGTTGCCTATGTTGCCGAATACAGGTATTATTATTATTATTATTATTATTATAAAAATATACGCAATTTACGTTTTAGAATTTTGTAAATAGATTAAGCGCATGTTGAAAATTACAAACGTGTAGATCTAATGTTAACAATAATTTTAGTTACAATATCTATCTGCCACTACAAAACAGCAATACTGAGCTGGAAATGATAAAGTTTATAATCCACTAAAAATCAAATCTAACACAAAGTAAATGAACTAGAAAACCTTAAAAATAGAAGCAGCTGGATGGCTGTCATTTTCGGAAATGAAATTAACCTTATACTCGTTTTTTTCTAAAATTGGAGTCCTTAGAAGTTCTAGCTACTGTGACGCTGACATAGTAAGAGGAAAAGAATACTCAAAATTGAAATATTAAGAAAAGGTTTCTATTTAGCAACAGAGGCAATCTAGCCCAAACATTAAAAATATGAAGACAACCAGAAAGTACGAAAGTCAGTGATCATCAATTTTACACAGTTAATGATAACAATGAAAGTAGCACAACGCTTAAGATTAAGCAAAACGTGTTTAACACTCGTAGCATACAAATCTTGTCCAGAAAATTCGATTGAGAGAGTAAGAGGATAAATGAAGAAAGGAAATGGTCACCTGTGACTCTTCAGATGCTGATTTGGATTATCAAAAACAATCGTTTAGTCCAAGTTTCAATAAAGTAACAGAGAAAAACCAATAGAGATAAAAAAGGTTACAGGCAACAGAATATCAAGAATCGAATAGGTATGCGTACTCTGGAAAATGTCATTGAATCCAGGACTTGAAAACGTAGAAGGTGAATATCTTCATTAAATTTATGTTTTATATAACAAAAGACCTTGTGATGCAACGATTACAAAGGAAAAATGCTATCGATGTCGTAGAAATATCCGAAGTCTCTGGTCAGAGGTATATACTCACGATGGTTGATCGATTAACTCGTCAGTTTGAAGTAGACATCCTGAAGGAAATAACAGCTCAGTAAGTCTTACCTATGTTCTAGCATAATTGGGAGTCACGATATGACGTACCAGTAAGAGTAACTAGTGACAGTGATAGCCAGTTTATGTCTGAACTATTTGTCAGGTCATTGAATGCCACAGGGATTGAAGTAAGGCACACATATGCGTACAATCGCAGAGCTAATGAGATGGTTGAGAAGCTGCACAAGGAACTGAAGGCTGCATTACGATGCATGGGAAGATCCATTCGGATACATTATTCGCCAGAAGGAAAGCACAGCTAGGAACATCCATAGCAGAGCTTGTTTATGGACAGCCATTGGGATTAACAGGAGATCTTACAACAGACGCTCCAAGTTGTCTCGATCGGGCCTCTAGTTCAGTATATTGTTTTAAAGGAGCACTGAAGGACAAAATTAGTCATTTCGCTCCAACCAAGACTAAAAGTCCCATGTCTTCAAAATTAAAGCTGGCATCACACACAAACATACACACAGACATATATATATATAACCGACGAGAACAGACAAAATTGTCTGACTCCGATTAATAGGGAACCATGCAAAGTCCATTGTATGACAAATAAAAGTGCATTCATAGAATTACGTATTATTATAGAAGAGGAACGTACCAAGCATATATTGTCTAACGGATCAATATGAAGATATAATTTAACTAACGAACTAATAAAATGGCGTGCAAACTGAAAAAGAGATAGTGATTTAAATTAAGGATGAAATCCTAAAATGTTTGCATTATAATCAATAACAATCACCAAAGTCATGTGAATAATAGCAAATGATAAAAGTCGATTAAATGACAAAATCTATAATAAACAAACACCAAAATTGAAAATTAAATAGCACAAGAAAAATATAAATACAAATAGAAAATGTAGAAATCGTTTTAAAAAATAGCAAAATAGTTATATGTAAAATAAAATGTTAAAAATATTTCGTATAAAATCGGGATGTAAAAATTTAAAATTGCAAAATTTGCGCAGCAAGCTATTGTAATGTAAACGCCCCAGCTTCAAGTAAATACCGTACGACTTTACAAACTCGGTTAAAGTGCCATAAATAAAGAGTTATGTACTGTTAGGGGCCCTTAACAGGGCCGGTCGTGCGTTCTAGTGTAGAGGCTCCTAACCTATTCGTGTCTGAGAACCCCATAGATGCCAGATCGCTTGTAGTCCTAAAATTTACAGTAGAATCTGATATGCTTATATTTCCATTCGCATCTGCTAAACTTACTTGTGTCCTCAAAATTAATATCAGCATCCATGTCTGGTTAGTTTAATTATTAAATCGACACTTAAAGTTAGGCAATCGCAATGCAAAACCTGCCTCGCGCAAATTCCCAAACAAATAATCTGGAAGGAGATGTACGTGAACAACAGAATATTCAAGTTACCTGTTTCAGAACGTCCCTCCTATGTGTGCTTCAATGAAAATTCAAGACAGTTTAAGCAGAAATATATTGCGAATATTGATCCGTTTTAATAAAGAAAAATGTAAAAATATCAGCAGACCAAAAGTAGATATAACCAGTCGAGGAACGTGACACTCGAAAACTGAAAATGGCACACAATTCAACGTCAAGTATTTAAACAAAGAATGTTCTGGAAAATAAAAGAAAAATGTCTTTTTAAATAAAATTCGTTACAATCAGCCATGGTGGTTTAAATTTATCAGTTAATGTTACTTTACATTTGGCGGAGGATTTATCTACCTCCACATACACCACCTTCTCAAAAAAACGGCTAGTAATAGACGTAATCAAGATTCTACAGCTGAGGTGGCACTCTTCCAGAACGAGTTGTGCATAATGGCGCCCCTGAAGTCGTCATGCAGAACTCAGAAAACGCGTTGTCTAATATTCTACCAGTTCCAGAACATACTTTGTTTAAATACTTGACTTTGAATTGTGCGCCATTTTCAGTTTTCGAGTGTCACGTTCCTCGACTGGTTATATCTACTTTTGGTCTGCTGCTATTTTTACATTTTTCTTTATTAAAACGGATCAATATTCACAATATATTTCTGCTTAAACTGTCTTGAATTTTCATTGAAGCACACATAGGAGGGACATTCTGGAACAGGTAACTTGAATATTCTGTTGTTCACATATATCTCCTTTCAGATTATTTGTTTGGGAGTTTGCGCGAGGCAGGTTTCGCATTGCGATTGCCTAACATTAAGTGTCGATTTAATAATTAAACTAACCAGACATGGATGCTGATATTAAATTTGAGGACATAAATAGGTTAGTACAAGATATTGCGGATATGAATTTAGCAGATGCGAATGGAAATATAAGCATATCACATTCTACTGTAAATTTTAGGACTACAAGCGATCTGGCATCTATGGGGTTCTCAGACACGAATAGGTTAGGAGCCTCTACATGTAGAGGTTAAATTAATTATCGGACAGAAATTAACCTCTCATATAAAAATAAATCAATTTTTATTTTTGGACATTTGATGTTATCGCTGGTTTCGTAAAACAATATTGTAATTTTTGAAAAATATTGTAAAATTTTTTGTAAGTTCTTTTGTTCATATTGTCGAAGTTTTGGACTTGTCTTGTGGAAGAAAATGAGAGAGTTTTGATCTGAGTTTCTGAATTGCATAAGCGGGACACTGCGTGGTTCCATCTCCGATTCTTTGTGAATAAAACTTTGTAATCTTCTCGTCATTTTGTTGTTTTTAATTATCAGCGAAAAGGACCACAAATTTGCTTTGGGTATTTTAAGTTAATACTTGTTTTAAGGTCTCAATCATTTCAGTTCAGTAATTTGTGGATATCAGCGTATCCGGGTAAGCTTACTTAATTAATATAATATATAAATTACAAGTAATTTAATAATATCATGTCTGGTTTATTAAATACTGAGGATACAGAGCAGTTGGCTAGCGGACTTAAGGATTGTAGCTTAAGAGATAGTTCAGAGGAACTTAAGTGTTCCAAGATAGATGATCATTCCGCATATATGGATTTTCCGGGCCTGGCATCCAAGAGACCACCTTATGGTAGTGACCTAAGGGACTCTACAAAAAATGGCGACCGCGCCAGGATCCTTTATGCGGAAAGATATGATGTAGATGATCGTTTTTGCCGCAATTCTATGGATAGCAATGTTAAGCTCACCATGTACAGACCAGACAACCATTCTGAATGGGTCGAAGAAGCAAAATTTTATTTTAAACTAAAACGGATGACCGACCCTATAGAAAGGTTTGCCTCGGCCTGGTGGTGCTTACCTGAGCCATTCAAGTGGAATCTATTTAGACTCAGAAATTTTGTTCCTGGGAACGAACCAGAAAATGCATTTCAGCTTCTAGTAGAAGAACTCCATGGACGATATCAACCCGAGAGGATTGAACGGATGACTGTCTTATTACGTCAGGAAAAGATGGGAAATCTACTTCCATCTGAATTTTATGACAGACTAATTTCAAAATCCATCGGGCTTGATATATCTGAGGAAGTTATAAATAGTATATTTGTAGCAGAATTGCCTGCTAAATTAAGAGCCACGTTGGATGTATATGATACATTGGAACGAGTGGCCCAAGAAGCTCAAAGGGTTGGACAAAGTGTATCGTCAGAAGGAACCTAAGGTGTATGCAGTAACCGCAGATTCACGCCTGGAGCAGCAACTCAGACATCTCTCAGAGAGACTCCTGACCATAGAGAATGAATTAAGTACCCTCCGCAGGGATGTGGGTTGGATAAAAAGCAATAAGGAAAGTTCCAACAGAAGTAGGGTAAATTCTCGGAGTCAACGTTCAAATTCCAAGCATTGGAGAGGCGAATCGCGTGAGGGTGTACAAGGACCACGCGAGTGGTGCATATCGCATCGCAAATATGCCGAGTTTGGAAAATGTCAGGAGGGGGGATGCACGTTTCCAAAGTTGGGTGGTCCCCGATGGAAAGGAAGTAGTCTTCCTGTAGCCTGGTCGAAGCTGCCGGAAAACTAATGAAGCCCCCGCTAATAGGAGCCGTAGGGGGGTTGCGCATGCAAGGCTCCAAGGTATGCATATTCGTGGCATACTAAAATCATCGAAGTTAGGTTCGGAAGCTTCGATGGAAGAGACGCGCAGTAATACAGTCCGTAAATCTGTTAGATTTCGGCTGGCAGGTAATCTTAAAGAGGTTGCTGGTTATAGCAACAATAAGTTCGTTATAACTGATGAACTTAGTGGCTTAAATTTCTTAATAGACACGGGTGCAGAGGTGAGCATAGTTCGATCTGATGTGGTGGAAATTGATAGCCCCACATTCGATTACCAACTATGGGCTGCTAATGGAAGTCCAATTGAGGTTAAGGGAGTTAAAGAATTGTCAGTGACATTGGGGCAGAAATCTCCATTTACGTGGAATTTTCTGGTCGCTGATATAAAGGATAACATCATTGGGATGGACTTTTTGATCCATTTTAATCTCGCTTTAGATCCCAAATCTAGGACCATTGGACAAAGCACTGGGATAGTGACTTATGCTGAGACTGGGACCTCAGTAGTTAGGTCAGTGAGACTACCCAGACCCGTCGTCGCCGATGACTTGGCGGATGTCATCGAGAAACACCTGGCCGTGTTTCTGCCATTCAATGCTAAACGCAAGGGTTTAAAGACAGGCATAGAACACCAAATCGAGTTGGTGGAGCCACTACCTTGTTCGCCGAAGTCTCAACCGTTAGCACAACACAAGCAGCAGGTTGCTATTGAAGAATTTAAGCGGTTGAGAGAAGAAGGAATTTGTAGGCGTTCAAATTCCAACTTTGCATCTCCAATAGTGGTTGTTCCCAAACCTGAACCAGGTCAATGGAGGGTTTGTGGTAACTATCGTCTATTGAATTCGGTAACGAAAGGCGATTCGTATCCTCTACCGAACCAGAGTACTTTGCTCAGGGATATAATGGGGTATGAGGTATATACAACGTTAGATCTGCAGAAGGCGTACTATCAAGTACCTATGGAGGCAGAATCTATACCGCTCACAGCAGTGCGATTCCCTGGAGGAGGATCGCATGAATTCTTATGTATGCCTTTTGGGTTGAAGAATGCAAGTCAGACATTCCAGCGTCTGACAGAGGAAGTTCTTCAAGACTGTTCATTTGCTAGAGTGTATATAGATGACATCATTATATATAGTCAATCTAGGGAGGAACACCGGGAGCATTTGGACATCGTTTTGTCTAAGCTGGAACATTATGGATTGGTAGTGAAACCAGAAAAGAGTAGGATTGGTTGCTCTACCGTAAAATATCTTGGACACACCATTTCCAAGGATGGAATCAAGCCCTTGGAAGACAAGGTACAAGCAATCAAGGATGTGCCAGAACCTAGAACTGTACGCCAGTTGCGTAGATTTTTGGGCATGATTAGCTACTATCGTCGGTTCATACCAGGTTTAGCTGGAATTTTGGGGTCGCTAACTCGACGTTTAGTTCGTGAACGAAGCACAATCAAGAAGTCCTGGCC
>JAQBSW010007444.1:0-40789 GCA_029291075.1 Eudiplozoon nipponicum | reverse complement strand
GTGTTGAGTCAAAACAATAAATATATAAATAGAATGGTTTTGGAACGAGGTTACCACATTTGCTTAAATCTGCTATTGTGATTATAGTACTGTGTGTAGTTGCCTGAGGATGTTGCTGGAAGTAGGCACCGAAACGTCGCCAGTAAACAAAGATGTGATAGAACCGCATTTCCATTGGAACGAATAAGAAGTCAACCTGATCCAAGACAAAACAAAATTGGAAATTGTGATCAATCGGATCTTTGTGAAACTGTCCGTGCACAGCTATTTCCCGCGTATGCAAAACGCGGCATTGGAATATTTGAAGCTAGCACTCCGCAAAAACAATTCAAAAAAATGTATTATACAGTTGCGCTTTCCAGATGATTTGTTGCGCAATTTGCACAAGACTGGATTACGGGTCAATTGAGGAAGTGTTACAAGTTTTGAGTATCGAGAATTGAACAGTTAAAGGAGGATTAAGCGTTTTCGCCTGCAGGAATCATATATGTAATTTTTATATTGTATTAGCTAAATATTTTTGCGTGAATGTAAATTCTGGTTTTCTTGTCAGATATTTTGAAGAAAGATAAAACAAGTATACTGTAGAACTTGGAAAATAATGCAAAACCTGGAGTTCTAGGTGATTGAATACCGACTGATATTGGTAAACGCGTGCTTATACGATCACAAATACAAAGAGAACAGCTTACAATAGAAGCAATATCGATGGCCAAAAAATATGGAATTCATCTTTAAAATAAATAGCGATAATGATTATGAGGAAGTGTTTGAAATGTTATTTTAGAAAAAAACAGCCGATAAAAACTGGTTTAAGGCTATTTTAGTTGACCAGACACGACGTCTGATATCGTTTAAATGCGCATAATAGCATGCATCAAGAAAGAAACATTTAAATTCATCAAAAGATATCAGCAGAAATGAAGAAATAAAAATACTACGCCCTTATTAATGCAAGAGTATATATAGAAAATATTGAGAAAGTGATGGGTGATAGTAAAAAATTCTTGCGTCTGGAAGTTACATCTGATGAAATAGACAAAGTTGAGTGGAAGGTAATAAATGATATTAAAATTGTGATCGATAGCGGGTTAAATGATAAGTCTGTTGCACTAAAGCTCAGAAAAATTGGAACATCTACGGCAACAATGTATGAGCGACAAAAATCACAGCAAAAAGGTTATCCTACTGTCGAATATTAACAAAGATCGATTTTGCGTTCCATGCATTATCCAAATGGTTAGTCATCATACTAGCACAATTGCGTTAACTATTAGACTGTAATCCAGTTGCCGATATCTTTGAGTTTTTTAACACAATTCAAAATATAAATGTTAGAATTTAGAATAGAGGGCCTTGTGATGTCACGTCTTTTTTCGCAAATGTTGCAGTAGAACGAACAGTTGACATCATAATTCAAGCAGTAGACTAATACCTCATCTCCTGTTCTAGGGCGTACTCTATGTAAACTTATATCGATATGTGTGAAATATGAAAAATTTCGTTTTAATGGAAGTATTCATAAAAAGGTTAATAGTGTGGCGATTGTAGGGCCTCTATCTTTAGTATTAGCTGAAATTTTCCAAAAACATCTTGAGAACGTATCACTAAAGGAAACAAATAAATTTGCAGAATATATATACGATATGGCAAAAATAAATTCCTCGGTCTGAAAAAGAGGTTGCAATCGCGAAAACTGCTTCAAAGTATCAATAATTCGTGTGCATATATCCTATTCCACATAAGAGTAAGAAGTAGAAGCACTACTAATGAAAGAGGTTAATTGCTAATTAAATAGAACTATGTAACTTAAAACAACCTGGTTGGCACAGTGTTTTCAATATAAATTATCAATCGTTCGCAGGTATTTTTAAAGAATTGACACACTGGTTAATCCAGATCCACACACTGGAATATTTTCTAATGCAAAATCGATCTATTGCCTAATGATTCCGCAAGACAACTTATTGGGTAAATTAATAAAAGTGGAAACCGACGTTTCTCGGACCATAATATAGGATGGGTCTCGCATAATACAGAAAAAAATGATCCGACACTAGCACGCACATTTAATGCAGCTAAACTACAAGAGTTATTGAAGGTAACACACTTACTGTTATTTGAAATTAAAAAGGATCAGTTGTTAATGTCGTCCTTAAATATTATTTACGAATATACATGCGCAAGTTTTTTATCAATTTATGTAGGCCGATCGACCAGACAGTTAATTACAGTATGTATTAGGTGTTGCGAGCCTAGTAACAAATTAGTTCAGTTTTGACAAGAAGGATAAACCAAAGACTGCATGATCGGAAAATCGTTTCGTGCTTACTGGCGACTCATCAGTAGGAGCCGGTGTTACACCCCTTCAACTACTATTTATTTTGGTGAGGAATGTGGGATAATAGAAAGATACAATTTCTTAGACGAATGTGTAAGCCTATAGTAGTGAAGCTAACATCATATAAAGTCTCGAAAATGCGACTTCCCCGCTAACTCACTCTATATAATATATATACCAAGTCTGTAAAAGATACTGCCACTATGGTTATTGTGTTAGTAACCAAAACCAACATTGTAGTACCGAAAAGGTACATGATAATAGCACTATGGTTGCCGAATCGGTACATGGTACCAACATGATGGATATCAATGTATGCTATTGTTCACCAAAATTGAGAATTACAACTATTTTTGAACACATGTTACTCCAGTAAGTCCATACACTCTAGCATTGATCGATATCAGTTATCACATTTCGCGGTTAGCATGACATCATTGAGTTCAATATATAACAGTTAAGTACTGTTTGTTGCGGAGAACTAATATATATGCAAGTATGTATTAAGTGTTGCGAACCTAGTAACTAATTAGTTCAGCATTGACCAGAAGGATAAGCCAAAGACAGCACGAACGGAAAGTATAATCTCATGCACATTCGTTTCATGCTTACTGGAGACTCGAATGAAAATGCATTCCATTTTAAACGCTTGTTTCAAATCAAATGGTGTTTACACGTCTGCAACTGCGCAAAGAAACATAAAAATATACATTTTGAAAGAAGCCATAACTTACATTGCTTCGCATTGTTTGTGGAATAGTCGGCCATATCGTGGACCTGTTGTTCTGTGGTGGATACAGGTTTGACGAACCCCAATGAATCGCATCTACATTAATTGAATTTTGATAAGGGGCATAGTTGGAGTTATTTACAGTTGCCGGTTCTGGTCTTCCAAGTCGGAGCTCCCATTCACAGTTTTCAGAGTCATCTTGTGTATCATGAGAACAATCTACCATTTGATTTTGTATACCCACTGAGTTTGTCCGTAAAGCCGACGATTTCTGTGTGCCAGCATCTTGACTAGGATTATTTTGCGAAAATGATAATGCCCTTGCCTGTTTTGGTATAGAACTCACAGTTCGACCGCTTTCTGTCGAAGATACACTGGCGGGTGTACGTTCGATACCAAGAGCGGCAAACGGATCATTTCTAGAATTTAAACAAGAGGCAAAAAATCACCTTATTGTCAACATTAAAATATAATTTGATTTAAATATATTTATTACTGCGAGCACTATATGCAAATTAGGTTGTGACCGAATTGACCAGTTTTAGAAAAAAACCCATCTTGAGTCAGTTTTAATGATAGCTTGAATTCTATTATAAGTATGATGGCGAAAAGTCATCTTCAATACGAACGAAGAACCACAGCAAATCATCGTATTCATGATTTTCAGTAGAGTTCGGCATACTAGCACGACAAGTGATGGCATCCATCGTTGCAACCGACGGAAGCGCATTATTTTCTGTTTCCTTGTGATACATTAATGGTAATGTTACCGACACAACTGACCAGTACTCGGTGCTTTTCTGGGTGGAATTTTCTATATTTCGAAGGCGGAGATAAAAAAAATTATTAATGATGTTACGCAGCACGTTTTATATAGGCAGAAAAAGTAGGCACGGGCATTCAGTCTGATGTGGTGGTGATACAATTACATTATGGGATGTTAAACGAACATTGGTTGTGCGGGCGGTGATAACATTTATTATAATCAATGTTGTGATTTTGATATAAGCACCTGACCAATTAATTACTTACATATGTCAGTATAAACTAAGAATTGTATAGTGTAGAAAGGGCAATTCATCCAGTAGACCGGTTTCGTCCTTATTGGGAACTCATCAAGTACTGGCCAGAATTTGCCGCGGACAGGACTCGAACCTGGGTACGTCTGCCTCGGAATCTGGTGCTATAACCACTAGGAGTGCACAGCAGGGGTGGCTAGTGGCTAGGCACCAGATTCGATCGGAAAACTGAGTTCGTCCCAATGGAAATGCTGTTTCTATCACAGCTTTGTTTTGATAGAACCACATTTGCATTTGAATACAAACTCAGCCAATCAGGCTAAACAAGAAATGGAAATTGTGATCAATCAGGATCTTGTAGCGAAACTGTCGGTGCCAAAAGCTTCAACCCACGCTACACAAAGCGCAGCATTGGAAAATGAAGCTAACTCCTGTCATTCAAAAATAAATCAGTCATGGCATATTGATTTTCTTATGATATCTTAAGACTAATTTGGTTCATAGGGTTATATATATATATATATATATATATATATATATATATATCTATATAATATATATATATATATATAACCAAATCCTGCACTTATATTAAAATATAATATTATTTCCAAATACGACATTGTATCCGCCTTATAAGGACAGATCGCGATAGCTTGTTGAAACCTCTGGTCAATAGCGATTTCTATAAGATCCAACACAAAGAAAAGGTCGTAGAAACGCAATAAGTTTAAATATAACTTAGTATTACATGTATTTCGTGACTTCAGTGACGTGGGGAATGATTTGGAGACCAACGAACCAAATACTCACAGGTTAAGCTCCGATCGAAAGAACTCTGGCAACTACTGTTGAAGCTCATACGAAATTACTCGAATTAACGCGACCGGGATTTGAACCTGAGATCAATTGTCTCAGAGGCTTTCAAGCAAACGTTCCCCTTTAAGGTCACGCGTCGTATGAACTATTCAGCTTTGCACCAAATAACGTCTTTGGTCAGTCTTTAGTTCATGTAGCTCATCATGGGCAAGATAAGCACAAACCCGGTCTTGTTGATTAATTCCATTTTCTACCTCATTCAATACCGACAAAAAGTCTATAGTCAAAACCTCCCACCGCACTAAAAGACCAAAACATATTTGCGTATAACGGAAAATGGCAGGCATGACGCGGCTTTGATGACATATGGAATGATTTGAAGGTATAAAATCCCGGCCTTGAAAATACCGGCAACTACTGATGAGTGCCTAATAAGTATGAAATAGGTCTAGTTTACAGTTCTCATATTCTATCTTAAACAAAATTTCGTTTATAATTACAGCATATATATGTAATCAGGAATCAATTATTAATCTATATAATATTTATTTTTTTGGTAAAAATACAATAATCGCGCTTGATGACTAAGATATTAGTCACCAACCAATGACTTTCGCTTAAATTTATTGCTAAAAATGCATAAGTTTTAAATGTTTTGGAAAGTGACTATTTCAGAGAAATTATTTCTGCCTCTATAACCTCAATAGTTCAAACTTCACAAATAATAATTCTTTTTTTTACTTAATTGATACACGTAGAAAACTAAAAATAAAACATTTCAAGTTTCATGAATGCCTTGAATTGTTGGGCTATAGTTCCAGTGGTTTCCACATGATGGTCAGGAATAGTCTACCAATGATAATTGATACAATATTCAGCCTCTACAGAAAATGCAAATTAACGCACTCATTGCAACTCGTCGCCGGATTTTTAACGGGGTTAGCGATCGACGAATTGTATAGCGTATCGAATTCTGCAAACAAGTCATGATCGAAAGGTGCAGAATGTTGCCGTGCGACAGGTGTCCTTTCTGATTTCTGGTAGGCGCCGTCACAAGCATTTGATCTGCTCGTTTGAGTAAACACACGAACCGGTTCCAAGGGTTTGTCTAAGAATTGGTTCGACTTAGCCTCAGGTGGATCACGCAGAGATGCAAATTCGTCGTCTAAACATTTTTCTGCTTGTCGCGTGCTGGCAGGAAATGTGTGGTTTGACGGCAACTGATTCATGAACATATTTATTTGGCTCTGATGTGGTTTTTGTTGTGTATCGGGCCACATTCTGTCGTCAGCAAAGTTGTTACTGTCTGGTTAAAGAAGGAGAACTTGCGCTTCATAAATAATATGTTATAAAAGTTCGCCCCAATAAATATTACATTGGCTCTGGTATATATTGGAAAGAGCCTGATATTCATCTATATCCTCTCGACAAATTTACTAAAATTTTGAAGTAGAAGAAATTTGACAAATAATAAGTTACATTTTAAAAGCCAAAATAATGTAAATTATTTTGATAAGAAAAGGAATGTGGTGTGGTTAGCACATTTAATTAACTAAAAGATTGAAATTTAAAATTTTTCCATTCAAAAAATCCAAATTCATTTGTCTGTTGATGTGTTAGTCAACCAAGGAAGCTGTGTTCGTAGAAATCGCGCTCTTTAAAGTCACAGGTCATGAATAAGACCAAAAATAAATGACACCGAGTTTCAATACGATTTTGTTCATCCATATGTTTATAATCAGATTTACGCCTATCAATATAAATTGTGGTTGATCAACTATTAACCAGCATGTGTATAATTGTGCCAGATGATATGCATGCAAAAAGCATTGATTCCAAACTAACATGGTAGGCATTCAGTGTGCTGCCTACATGCATGTATATGAGATATAGTTTAGCAGTTTATGCGAAGCCAAAATGTTGAATAAAAGTGGCAATTATTTCAACAAATAGACAACAAATAATTAAGCAAGATGAACTATCAAATCTATCAACATCGCAGTTCATGCCTTTCAAACAATGAGCCGAACCAGAATCTTTGTCAGTTACCGTTGGCGAGTTGATGTTCAGTGAATATAAGGAGTGCGATTTCGACAAAGACACCCCTCAGGCGTTGCAGGAAAATCAACTAACACGAACTTTGAAAAATATTACATAATAAAAAGATGCGCAAACAAGATACTACGCAGTAATCTCTTGAATATTATTTAAATATAGCATTCGAATATTAAATAGAAGACCTTATCATATCGATAATCCCATGTAAATGTGTGTAACTGGCGACTCGTCGGTAGGAGCCGGTATTATGCGTTATACCGGAAATATTTGGTGAAGAATTGTAGGAAAGTTTGACGTGGCAACTTATTATAGGTGATGTGCATCGTAGCAATAGTAGAGTCAACCTCTAATGTATTCTGTGGCAATGAGACTTCAAAGAAATCTGACGATATATAATATTTTCCAAATCTGTAAAGGGTACCATCACTATAATATTGAAGATAGGCCATATATCATCAAAATTTATAACATCATCCATTAAGTCTGCCTGATAATCCACAACGGTCTTACAACCCACACATGTTCGGCATTTATTCTCGAATTTTCTTGTCAATTACGACTTCATACAATGAAAACTTTACTATTTGTAGAATATTCATTGTTATGATCGAAGTTTTATTCAATTATTTATTAGGCATTACGAACCTAGAAAGATAGAATTGAAAATTTAATCAGATTGAAACATAAAAGTCAGTTTGAAAAAACACTTTAGTCTTATATGCACGTGCATTTTGCGTTTACTGACAACTCATCGGTAAGACCCATAACTTCATCTCAAATCCACGGTATATCTGGTTAAGCAATGTGAGGGCAGTTGGACTGTGCTACGTACAACACGTATGCGTGTTTAAATAGTGGTAGAGTCCACTTCATGTAAACTCTTTAGCAATGCAACTTCATAGAAAACTCCTTATTTAAAATGTTTATCAAACTTGTGAAGGGTATCAAAACCATCGAGTGGTGAGGGGACACCACTTGTACTAAATTCCCAAGAAACTCCATGAAATGTCATGGATCCGGCTTATCCTCCAAAAGGAGTCAGCCGCAGTAAATAATATATCAAAACCATGATTTTGCAGATAAGCCAAATTTCACTACAGTAAATAATACAAAATATTCAGTATACTTACTACTACGGCACAGCATTGTAATCTTATCATGATCGAAATCAGTTTTCACACTTTCCTGACAAACGTTACTTTATTTTAATCAAGGTTGGCATTCTGGTATAAACACCATTCCCATTATATGTATATATATATATATACGAAGGTTCTAACTAAGATTCGGAATTTGCTGTGGACAAGGCACCGACCTAAGCATGCACGCTTCGGTCTGTTACTCTAAACACTGAGCCACCGTGCCGCACGCTACAAAAATGTTCAGTTATATATTACCTCATGTTTGTGGTTACTCATTTCTTCAGGTGGAGATGGTGCGGCATTTATTTAGAATTAAAATTTCAACTGATCACCCCCAATCTGTCATTTTAGAACAGAAAAACTCTGACTAGGAAACTGTTCGTGAATAAAACATTCATATAATTAATCGATCATTGTTCTAAGTGTCTGTGCAATCAATGATCGTTTAATTATACCAATAATCAATTCATTAACACTTTTCCAGAAAGCATGGTGTCTCTTCAATAATGGGAGTCTGGAATATGGCCAGTTTGAACTTTAGGTCTAAAGAAGGCTCCATCTGTAGCAAAAGCTAATCAAAATCTATGGTTAGTATACAGTTTAATATTGTGTGCAACATGCGACAGATTGGCTCAGTGGTTAGTCAAATACTCCGAAGCAGGCATGCGTAGGTTCGAGCCCTTTCCGCAGAAAATTCTGGATAGTTCTCGAATAAGATCAGAACCGGTCTCCAGGATGAATTGCCTTTACAAAATTATACGATGCTAAGTTTATACTGACATATATATATATATATATATATATATATATATATATACATAATGGGATAAATGTTTATATAAAGCTCAAGACCTTGACTTAAACAAGTTTTATCACCACCTGCGCAATCAAAATTACATTTATTTTGTGAAATTATCTTTATTAAATATCTCGTCAGTATAATCTAAACAGCGCATAAGTTAGCAAAGACAAATCATCCTGAAGACTAGTTACAGCCTTAGTGGAAGCTTGTTAGGTACTGTCCAGGATTTCCAACGAACTGGATTCGAAACCTGGCAAATTATCTGCACCACGACTGCCGCATACTACATACAATGTTCATTTTTATGTTAGCTTTCGGTTTTGATTGGACTGTCCCTCAGTTGGACCCTATGTGGAATCGTTTTATATCTAAAGTTGCAACCAGACACCCCAATCTTTCATTATAGAACAGACACTATGCTAATGGAGAAGTGATGTTTAATTGAGTATATATGGCAGAAGTTTTATTACATACATGTTACCAGTATAAGATTAACATTGCCTAGATAAGCAAAGGCAATTAATGCAGCAAAACAATCATCGATTGCGCGGTTAGTGATAACAATTCTTTAAATAAATGTTTGCGAGCTTGAAATAGACACCAATCCCATTATATTTAACCAGTCATCGAACAACATAGAAAAACTACCGTCAGTCACACGTATTGACGCGTTTCGACCTTCAGTATTCATTAACAATGTACAACGACAAACTGACTAGCGAGAGTCAAATCGCAATGCATATATATATATATATATATATATATATATACTCTTATATATATATATATATATATATATATATTTACTCTTCTCTTTATATATATATGAAAATCAAATTTGATATACGGTTCTCACCTCATTTAGTCTAAACATTGTACTTGACTAGATAATCTGCTGCACAATTTCATTTCCGTTACGAACATTAACATTCTGTAGCTTATGCCACATATATATAGGAAATAATTTAAACAATTATTGATTGCGCGAGTAACAATTATTTTAATTAAGTTTACGAGTTTGAAATTTAAACTGATCCAAATGTATTTAACCAGTCGCCGAACATAGCAAAACTGCTTAGAAATTATGCATCCCACCTCTTCAGTCAAGTGCAACGTAGGCTGGACTAGTAGATGTGAGAGCAGCATATCTAATTCTGCTTTCCATATATATGCATTGCCGTTTGATACTCTCCAGTCAGTTTTTCGTCGTACTTGGATGATGATCATGGAAGGTCGAAACGCGTCAGATCATGAGACTGGCGGTAGTTTTGCTATGTTGTTCGCCGACTGGTTAAATACAATTGGATTTGTGTTTACTTCAAGCTCACAAACTTGATTTTAATAATTGTTACCACCACCCGTGCAATCCATCAATATTTAATAGGAATAATTTTTCTGCGATAAATCTCTAATATTTATTATTAGAAAGAGGGAAAGTTATTGTAAACCACAGTAGACACTGAGATGGTTTCAGACAACTCGTTAAAGAGAAAGCTCTGAGGCAACACATGAATATTACATCAAAATTGTCTAGTATATTAGTACCCAAGTTTCTGGCTAGATGTTATGTTTACACAGTCTAAAATCTTAAGTTAAAGTACTGGTCACCTTCCTTGCGATCGATGGCGAAATCGGCTTTACAAAGATGATATCTGAGCCTTTTGTTGGTTGCTTCATTTTAAATACGAAAACGGCATGAAACAAGGTAGACAATCGTGCTATTAATATAGTTTCTACCTGTTAAATTCATTTAAAACATTTACGAAGGCGTTTACTAAAGTTTTGCCTCCATGTAACCTGATGCTCAGTGGTTAGAGCAACACATTCCGAAGCAGTCGTGCCCAGGTTCAGTCCCTGTCCGCGGCAAATTCTGGCCAGTACGTGATGAGTTCCCAATGAGGACGAAACCGGTCTACTGGATGAATTGGCTTTAAAAAAGCGGCAGGGTGGCTCAGTGGTTAGAGCATCAGAAATCGAAGCACACTTGCCTAGTTTATACTGACAAATGTATGTTCTTAATGGGTCAGGTTTTCATATCAAGTTCGCAACCTTGATTATAGTAAATTTTATCATCGCCCGCACGTAATCTCATAGTAGTTGCAGGTGTTAGTGTTATTCAATTTAACTAAATATTTAGCAGTTATAGACACAAGCGTACAGGTGGCCCGAACCTTTTTAACACCCACCCATCTAAAATAGTCATTGGTAAAATTGGAAGGTTTAAATGAAATGTCACACATATCATATGAGTTTTTATGTTGTTTGATGAGCTAATGGGTAAAGATGGAAGCCGGAAATGAATCCTAAAATGCTCCCAGGACAAAAGGAACTGTGTGGAATCAGCTATTAATTAAGATAAGGGTGAGACATGAAAGCAGCGCCCAGTGATTACTTAGAGAAACGAATCAAAGGTTCTGGAGAACAATAGGCGAAGCCCAGCATCAATTCAGCTGCCGTATCCAAAAGTTATTGTGGACTGAATATAGAGAAACGAATTATAGAATAGCACTGGAACAATTCAACCAACTGAAAGTGTAGCGGAAAATGATGGCTCATTAAAAAGACAAATGTTTTAAATACCATATAAACGAGACCTTAGGAGAAAGTTTTAAATTTGAATAAAAAAGGAAATTAATCTGTCGATTATAGACCACATTGTATTCCATGGGTTGAATTCAAAGGAATTTTTTCTATTTTCGATAGAAGCGGAAACAAATAGGCACAGGAAAAATTCTATCTGCGAGAAGGTTCAACTATAGGGAGAACATTTTAAAAGCGGTTCCTTTGACTTTTCCACATTTAACAACAATGGCTGCAGGATAATTATTCTTCAGAGACATAAAATATTCTTAGATATAAATTAATTTAAGAAATGTTAATTATGGCACAAAAGTGCTTTTTCTGTGAAATATTAGCTAATTAACTGAAGAAATAGAATAAAATAATTAATTTTGCTTAAATATAAAAAACGGCCCACATAAGAAGTACATGGAAGAGACATTTTTTATCTGAAGAGAAACCACTTTCATTATCAAAGTAAATAATGGCCAGCTTATGCCTAGAATACAAAGCAACAATTTTAAATCTTTCATTTATATACGTCCTGGGTTTGAATTTGATTAATTGGGTGACAACCCGTCTATTGCTTTTTGTTGATTTGTGAGTGAATATGTATGTGTCTGAGCGCTACTGTATTCGTGTAAATATCATTCAATTGTGTTTAAGAGTGAAATTTTAGTTATGATTATTTTGTGTTGACAGATTGAGCTATTACGTATACGATTTTTTCCCCAGTATGTTAGTTTCATTATCGCTTTGCTCACGAGTTATATTTTGTCTCCTTGGTAACAGTACGGAGTACAGAGTTTGCAAAGCAAACCGCTAATATAATTGTGCAAATTCTGCCACTAGTAACGATGATAGTGATGTCGTTTACACAGCTTTACCTTCTTCAGTGTGTTGCAAATCCAATCGAGTGTTTATTGAGGCTAGTCTAATGGGTACTCAGGATGGCCTGGATACAAGAAAATGTTAATGGTTTGAGTGATTCGTGGCTAGTCGAGTAAAACATCACGTGGGAGAAGCTTTTGAATGACAGGGACGGGTGTTAATTGTTTTACTTTCGTATATGTATAATCCTTAATAGAAATTTGCTTTGTATAAAACGGAGAAATTCGTAAAATTGGCAGGTTGGTTTGTTTCAAATGACACATAATTATTTTTTTGTAGTTTTAGGCAAGACGAATACAGCAACACGTGGTCATATAAGTTGCATGGAGTGGGTAAACAGGATAGTGTCTGTACATATTATATTTAGTGTATAAATACTTCCATTTCAGACGACGAATGATAAGATATCACGTTGATTATAGAATTGCTATAACCTTTCACTGTTCATGCTACCCACATTCTAAAAATCAAGTTTGTCAGCCTGAGAGCAAAGAACAAAAAAAATTTCAACGTAGCACACGCACAACATAGTAAAACTACCATCATTCACACGTACTGACGCGTACCCAAATTCTGTGCTTATCACCTTATAACGATGCAATTATGGATAACGCGGATCGAACCACAAAACTTATATTGGGTTTGCTAAATCCGATATGTGGATTTAATACTAGTTATCACGCATATATTGTACTGGTTTGGAATTAAAAAGTGTGAAATTTCAATTCAGTCAAACACACATAAGTATTGCGGCTTCCGCCACTCGCTCATACGTTGTATAGTTAGACAATCATTGAGTGCGTGAATGGTGAAAAAGCGTTTTTATAGCGCAGGGAATCGTTTTCATTACTCTGAACTAAATGCTCCAGACTTCCATTCCTGGGCATAGCATACCTGGATTTTATTGAAAAGTGTCCAATAAGGACGAGCACTAATCTATTAGATGAATTGCATTTGCCAGTTTATGGTATGCTACTTTGCTACCAACATGTTGTAATCACCAAAGAACATTGGTTGCGCGGGCGGTGATAATTATTATAATCAAGGTTGCGGTCTTGATATAAGTACCTGACCCATTAATTACTTACATATGTCAGTATAAACTATGAATTGTATAGTGAAGAAAAGGCAATTCACCCTGCCGGCAGGGTGGCTCAGTGGTTAGAGAACCAGATTTCAAAACAGACGTGCCCAGGTTCGAGCCCTGCCACGGCAATTTCTGGCCAGTACATGATAAGTTCCCAATAAGGACGAAACCGGTCTACTGGATGAATTGCATATTCTACACTATACCATTCGTAGTTTATACTGCCAAATGTATGTTCTTAATGGGTCAGGTGATTATACCAAGACCGCAACCTTGATTATAATAAATGTTGCCATCACACCCTTATACTTTAATTCAATAAAACTGTCAAGGATGCCAGAGTAACTGACCTACCGAGACAGTGTTATATGAAAATGATATTCAGAGTCCACAAGGCTACATCAAAAATTATCAAGTAGACCAGTTTTATTCTAAATAGAACCTCATCATGTACCTGCCTGAAATATCTGCAACCGCGGGACGAAATCTGACATATTGCACGATTCTTCAACAATTTCACGGTGCCACACTGTTCGTACACTGTAAATACTTTTAAGATATATAACAGTTTAAGTTTTCCAATTAGTCTATCCTTCAGGTGGACACTATTTGACACATCTTAAGACTTGGAATTCTAACAAGCAAATGATAGTAGATCGGCAGTGGCTAGTTAAAACTTTTAAATATGTGCTACCTGAAGAGAAGGCTAACCATAATACTTAAAGTGGTATATATCCGAAGATTGCGTTTAAATAGCGTCAGGAGCCGTGCAAGAATCCAAAGCAAATGATCCCCAGTTCGAGCCCCAATCGAGGAAAATGTTGCCAAGAGATTGGAAAATTCCCAGCAAGAAGAATCTGGTGTATAAGATACATTTATTTTTACTATACAATATTTTGTTTATACTTAGAATATATATATATATATATATATATATATATATATATATATATATATATATTTAATAATAGTATATAAGAGGGTCTTGATTATATACAAATGTTGACAATACAGATTAAAAATTGCATCAGGTATAAAATGAAATTCATACAGTAAACCTGTTTTGCCTTTGTTGACAACTCATTAAATACTGTTTATAATTTTCAACGGACGGGTTATGAACTCGGGAGCATTTGCTTCTGAGTATGCGACTCTATCCATTAAGTCACTTGTGATGTATAGTACACGCAATTTGAAGTCATATACAAACCTATGTGTTTGGTAGGCCTTTTATTCAAATGGAACCTATTTGGAATCTCTTAAGAACTGAAGTTCTAATTATTTACCTCTGATCTACCATTATAAATCATATGACTTACTTTAGGGAGACATAATAGTAAGAATCTACTAGCAGGTACATATTATAACCTATATATATATATATATATATATATATACTGTGTCTTATGGTAAGGAAATTATAATTATCAAGTATATGTGTTAATAAAACGGCATGGATTATCAAGTATACTCTATATATATATATATATATATATATATATATTTTCTTATATATATATATATATATATATATATAATATTAGAATGACAAGATCTCAGACATCTCTTCGTAATACGGCGAGAAAGATCTTTACATGCAAGCAGGCATACATACAGACACATACGAATACTCACTTAATAACCAGCCCAAACAATAAATAGAAGTAAAGCCGAGTCAGATTTGTTGACACCCAGATGGGCAAATGTAAAACCAGGATGTATAAAATTTTAAAATTGTAAAGTGAAATTTTGTGATCTCGAAATAAATGGCCATTATCCACTTTGTTATAAATATGTTTTCTATTTCCTAATGAAGAATATACGGTGTAATGATATTCGAGGCACGATGGACTTAACAATAATATATATGTATATATATATATATATATATATATATATATATATTAACGGTATAAACTAATCATGGACTCAGGTAACATGGTAAATTTATTCCATCGACCGGTTTCTTCCTTGGGAACTCATCATGCCGTTACCGAGAATTTAACACTTGAGCAGGAAGCTTGCTGCTGCCGAGAAATTTTTCATTTTTTCTTCGTGATCTACAGGTGATATTACCATATACATTTAAGCATGGTTACTATAAAACCACTGTAACGCCAACGGAGATATTTTACACATGCAATATTTAAATTTGATTTGTGAATATTCTATATTATGTAATCTTATTGATGTACTTGGGTAAAAAGATTAATGAAACCTTGTTATAAATTGTTCAATTATGATTTAAGAAATTCATTAATTGTACGTTGATAATTGAAAATAATATCTACGAATGTTCTTGAATAAGCTGCTTCAAGCTTAGTTTTAATGAAGATAGTTGGAATAAGTATACTAAAAGTCCAAAGAAACTGTAGTTGTACGATTTAACAACAACGAGAATTTATAATCACTTTTAAATAAACGTTTTGTCTTTTTTTGCACGGGAACTTGCCAAAATACTTACCCAATCGCAGCTGCGAAAAAATTTAATGAAGCCAACATCTAAGTTGATAGATCCGAAATAGTCGTGTTGGATTTTAAACTTACGGCAGAGAATGCACAGTTACCAGGTAAAATAATTGAATAGAAAATAAACCCTTGCTAAGAGAGCAGAAAATATTTCCACTTCCGTCACAAATGTTGGATAAGACAACAACAAAATGTTGATTTTTCAATTTCACGTAAATAATGTAAGCGAAGGACGCGATGTGTTTGTGTGTGGAAAAAGTTAACTTATGTTGCTATTGAAGTCCTATCAGAAAGAGTATTGATTAGCGAGCATACGACTAAGTACGCTCAAGAGAATTATTACCCTCGCACAAACACGTGCTCTATTAAGCCAACCCAGTGACAAACGTGAAGACAGGCACACCCTCGTGTACTCAGTTTTGTGATTTATGCATAGACACGCATAAACCTTAAAGTGAATTACGCACTAAAACAGCGAATGCACACAAATAAGAAACAACCAACTACGTATGGTCGTGAAGTAAGCAGTTCTTGACTAAGTCCGAGTGCTAGAATGTAACTGAGTAGATAATTGCACCACACAAACAATAAGATCTATTTATACCATCGCACAGTTATGAATAATTTTGGTAACACATCGGAAAACTGATATTAACAGAATGGATTTTCCGTGTACGAATAACAAGTGTATGCTTGACCAAATTCTTCGGTGTACTTAATCAAATAAGAAATCGAAATTGACTTCTTAAGAGAAACTAAGGTGACTACATGACATCACCTAATTGACAAAAATCCACTAATTTAAGTGATGTCATTGTAATAGCCGTGTGAAGGAAAATGTGTTATGCACACGTTTAGTTTGAATTGTTTTGTGTACTTGCAATGTAAATTTAGAAGTACTTTGTTAATTTAATCATTACTTTAAAAAGTACATTAAAATGCTACTCTTTTCTTTCATATCTTAACTTGACTGTATATCTTTGACTTCATGTTGCAAATTTAGTAAAGCAAAGAGGACTAAGCTGGATTAATTGCGCAACTTATACAAAAAGGAAGTGAAAATCACGCACACTGACACACAAGCAAATAATTTACCAGTTGGATTTTTAATAAAGTACATAATCCATGACAATACTTAAACGCAAAGAAATTGTTTTTTGCAACTGAATGCGTTCACAATACGTAGCTCAAAATTTTGTTCACCGTTTTCGAAGGAACTTCGAAATAAAGTTGATTTGTGTTCGGCTACCGTGGAAAAATTTGGTGCATTGCCAACCGTGTTTATTTTAAAGTGCTCTTGGATACACGTCTTGAGTATTTGCCCGGACCTATTTATATAGCTAAACATGCAGCTAATGCACGTGTATGGATAAACCATTTTAACCTATACGATTGCACGAATCTTATTGTTTAATTTTTCTTATCAGGCGTTTTCATGTCTAAACACTAATCAGTTCTGTATTCGGTATTAGAGTACTTATCGTTTTTTTTAATTTGTCGAGTAAATTTTTCGGATGGCGCACCCCTCTTAAATGGAAGACTAACATATATAACCTGTAGTTTAGTGCGACTGCACTCTCCTTTTTGTATATATTTCACGTTTGTTCCAGTATAATTTTTCGAGATATCTTTTCGCTAAAGAAGTTGCTTTGTATACGACCAACTTTTCACACTGTAACTCATCCGAACAAGTTTGCTCTATTCCGCGGGTCAAATTTTTAATTAAATTTACTTGTTGGAAATTATGACAGTGCTCTAATAGTTGATTAACAGCCCAGCCCGTGATATTACATTTTCAAACCAACATTTTTCTGTTTTATTGCAATATGTCAAAGTTAGATGGAGGTTTTCGTGTTTGCAGTTAAGCTGTTTATGATTATGATAATGTATTGGCGTATATTTTAATTAGTGTTTGTAGTTTTTATGCTTCCAGAAATAACATTTGGCATTCATCTTCTAGTCAATCTAGCTGACTCCTCACTGTCAAGTAATCTACTTGGGTGAAATACTGACCTTGGAAATTGAATTGAACAGCCTTGCTGCACGTGTAGATATAGCGAGAAATGCATAATTTTATCGACGAATTTGCAGGGGAAATCGATAAATACTGCAGAAATTATTGAAAACAGTATTTTTTTTATTTTTAAAAGATTTAATCGTAGTAAATTTTACGCCTTATAAACATTAATTCAAATGTTAAGCCAACTGCAATTGAAAAGTCCAATATCGCCTGTTTATACACATGCAATTTCTGCTTAGTTCTTGTAGGGGCGGCCGATAACATTAAACGATAATGCGAGGATTCTAGGCTAAACACTGCCTGGAAAAGTGGCAATTCAAAATATATAAACACGCACTGTTTATTTTCCAAATCCCACTCCAAACCAAGCAACGAATGAAAAATAACTGCTTATTATAGAAGCAGTCAATTTCGTAATCAGGCTCGCAGTAAAGTAAAAAAGTTAAATGCGTGCATGAATTGAATATAGACCAATGACTTGATGTGTGTTTGAGTGCGTGGCAATGAATTTGTGTTTCACGATTCCCAATTGTCTTTGCATAAGTTATGCTTTTAATCCAACTTAACTCTATTTTCTATTTTAAATTTACCAAATTGTGGTCAAGTTGAGAACTGTAAAAAATAATTGCCCCCATAAATCTGTTTTATAATAAATCCATGCTTAAGTTCACAAAGTACTTTTTAAACTACTCTGTTAATGCACAAATATGACTGGACTGAACATTATGTTTATTTTTTCCTTTTTCACACAGACAATTCTTTTAAACAATAATCCCACGCCTAGAGGATGATAAATTTGTGGACTAAAAATTGATAATAATTGATACTGTATAAAAGCTGTTACCCTATTGACGCATGCGAGTTTTGCATACTGGCCACTCATAATGATAGATTAGGTAAAATGGGGCAATGGGCGCGAATATTGTCATACCGGAGTTAGATGCGGTGGAAATATATCGCCTTAAACTTTATTATCTAGTATGACCCGCATATGATAGTCTTATATATACTGAGTAAACAGACATACCATAAACTTAGTGGCAATTTGAAATCGTTGTGGAGCACGGTTAGCCTGGATGTATGCGTTTACAGAGAAAAGAAGTGACTTAACTCCAACCAATATCATAAGTGGTAGGCTTTACCATTAAGAAATCGAATATCCGGAACTTCTATGCCATGTCTACAAATAGCTGAAGAGGAATAGCTTGACTTTAAATAGTCATTGAAATTGCTGGCAATGAGAATTGGGTATAACTGGATCGCTGTGCTCCACAATTTATCAGTGTACGTAGAAACCGAGAGGCTAAGCCAGTGAAGTGCCGAACTTCAGAGGTTGTACCTGGCTCTCAAGTTTTTATATCAGGCATGCTAGTGATAGGAGAGCCGCTGAACAAGACGCAACGGACAATGTATGAGCGACATCGAAACAACACGGGCAACAAGAATGATGCATCAAATGTGGAAGAGGTTTACAACTACGTATAGACCTCTAAGACGGGAGAGTGTATATGCGAGGGTGAACAACTCTCCATATAAAATTAAATCAATAATTATTTTTCGTGCTTGAATTTTCCACTGGTTGTATACACAAATATATTACATAGGAAATTATTTAGAGAATGTTGCATTCTTTTTTAGAACATTCTATGTAAAAACTATCTTGCATTTTTATTGTTCATCTATGATAAATTTCAGTTGTCTTATTTTTCTACTTGTGTGTGGACTTGGTTTGTGACAATGAGGGTACCTCTCGGGCTCATATTTGTACGACTAAATGATAGTACAAGCTGGATCCAATACACGTATTGTATAAGAAATAACGCATTTGCATTTAATAATGTAATAGGAATACAGACATTTCCTTTGGATTAGGATTTACAGTTATTTAATTGATATCTATGTCAGTTACAAATTCGCGTACGATTCCGGCGCACATTCTTTCCGATTTGCAAAATGTCATCATTGTCTAAAAGTGGTTCCTTTATTGGTACGAATGCCAATCTTGACTGGAGACTCAGTTGGGACTGTGAGGGCGAAACTTTAAAGTTGTGCAATCATGTCGCTGCAGTTATCGCGAAGCAGAAAAAACATTAATGTTGTTACTGAAATTGAAAACGCAGCTCCAAAGCAAATAATCGTTCCCGAGCTATTGACGATTAATCGTCGTTGAGGAGAGACGAGCAGAACTAACATGGTGATTGGTATTGGTGTTATACGGGAAACAAATTTCCCGTTATGAATTACATTCATTGGATTATCAAACTCAGACTGACAAAATGTTTTGAAGTGGATTTGTGTATGTCTCGAATTATTTTTTTGGTTTACACAGATTTATATAATCCAACAAGCACACAATAAGTGTAAAACAACATAATGTTTATGCTAAACTTAATGGCTGCAAACCCGCCATTTGATCATCCGCTGAAGCGTCATGTACATTCACTAATTCCGCAGAAACTAAGCTGTTCCACAGACTGAAATGTCTTCTTTAAGCACTCTACATATGTCAAATTTATATGCGTTACTCAGTTTTACATTCTCTTAACGTGCCTTGCTTCTGCCAGCAGAAAGAAATTGCAACATCTGTAAAATTGGTATGCCTCCAATTTTTTTACGATAATCTGTCTCGGAAAGAAATGTTAAGAGCTTCTGTTTTGGCTCTTCATTATATTGACATGCGTATTTACACAGTTCTCTTGATCCAGTTGCTTGATATCCAAAAAGGCATTAGGATGCACCTCACTTTAGTTTCAAATTTAAAACTTTACATACACACTCAAACAGATAACTAGGTCGATTGCACGTTAGGAAAGAATAGGCTATGTCAATAAAGGAAACTTTAGACGACCTCCACAGAAGCCGATCCATGACGAATTCGCCAACCACTGGCACCATCGCGTCGGTTAACAAGATCTTAGGTTCCGGATCAAAATTGGACTTAACGAACACTTTAGATGTATTCGTCGTTAGGCAGCAAAAATGAACATACCTTGATGGAAATTAAATGGTTTCTAGTGCTCGCCTCCTTTATCCGCCAACAGATCCGAACCTTTAGATTACAAATTGACGATTAAATCAAATTTCAACTCCGTTCGTGATTGTTGTGACTTCAGAGGAGAATACGTAGGAAGCATAATTGAATAAAGATAGAACTTTGAAACATATATGTTGAACGCCATAGCCGATTGCAAACGTGTAACAATGACCGTTTTTATGCGAATACAAACTGATTCTTCTGTAAAACAGGCTTCCGATAATAAAGCAACTCGGGCAGAGTTGCTATCACTAAGAACACAGTATCGAAATAGATATTATTATAAAACAGAATCGATGCTGATACCCGCAGCGCAACGAGAGAGTGTCAGCGTACATATATACGGCAACGCATCTCAAAAGAAGTTACAACCCATCTTGGGTTTACCTAGTCCGCTTCTCTAGCAATTTCGAAGGAGTCAAAGCATTGACCACCTATGACGCATGGTGGTAGTAAGAAGTTGTACCAACAACAAATTGTGCAGCCGACATTTCCAGTCAAGCTCAATGTATGCAAGACTGCTAGAGATGAGAGCCGCATATCTAAATTTGATTTCCATGTATATTCACTGCGGTTTGATCCTCGATAGTCAGTTTGCCGTCGTACTCTGATGATGATCAAGGAAGGTCGAAACGCGTCAGTGCGCTGCGGCTGGCGGTAGTTTTGTTATGATGTTCGACGACTGGTTAAATACAATGGGATTGGTGTTTACTTCAAGCTCGCAAACTTTATTTAAATAATTGTTAATACCACCCGCGCAATCAATTATTGTTAAATTGTATTGCTTATATATGTATATGTGGCGAAAGCTGCAAAAATATAATGTTCGTGACTGTATAGAAATCGTGCAGCCGAAATATCCAGTCAAGCACAATGTATGCGAGACTGCTAGAGGTGAGAGCCGCATATCTAAATTTGATTTCCATGTATATTCATTGCGGTTTGATCCTCGATAGTCAGTTTGCCGTCGTACTCTGATGATGATCATGGAAGGTTGAAACGCGTCAGTACGTTGCGGCTGGCGGTAGTTTTGTTATGTTGTTCGATGACTGGTTAAATACAATGGGATTGGTGTTTACTTCAAGCTCGCAAACTTGATTTAAAGAATTGTTACCACAACCCGCGCAAACAGTTATTGTTAAATTGTATTGCCTATATATGTATATGTGGCGAAAGCTACAAACAGTTTATGTTCGTGACTGCATAGAAATTGTGCAGCCAACATTTTTAGTCAATTTCAATGTATGCGAGACTGCTAGAGGTGAGAGCCGGATATCTAAATTTGATTTCCATGTATATTCACTGCGGTTTGATCCTCGATAGTCAGTTTGCGGTCGTACTCTGATGATGATCAATGAAGGTCGAAACGCATCAGTGCGTTGCGGCTGGCGGTAGTTTTGTTATATTGTTCGACGACTGGTTAAATACAATGGGATTGGTGCTTATTTCAAGCTCGCAAACTTGATTTAAAGAAATAGGATACTCCACAGCGAATCGATAAATTTAGGTGTTTTTATATTTCCTAATGAGAATTGAAGTCACTGCCACTTCATAAAAATGATGAGTTTCAACGTCAGTATCGTAAAATAATTGAGATATCTCTTCATCGCCAATAAAGTCGTATTCAATATGTAATAGATAGAGGTATCGGAAGTGCTTCTCGAACTTATTGCGCAAATAGACCACTGCTCTAACACGTTGGAGTTGTTCATTTAAATCACCGAAGATGATGCAATTTTATTCCGCTTCTAACTAAATAACAAGATTGTTAGCATCACAGGTTCAACTTACCGAAATAAACTCGATAAAGTTGGTCTAAAAACGCTAGGATGCCCATTCGTTTAGTCATTACTAGCATATACTTTTCTGTCTATTTCACCCTTATGAACGCAAACTCTTCTGACTCTAACAGCTGTGAATTATTTTACGTCGCAAAAACTATCGCCAATCGATCGACTAAATACACCACATTTAAACAAGAATAGGATTAATATGTAGCCTCAGTTGTCTTGATCTGGCTAATTTGATAGTTGCTAATGCGTGCTCGCCTCTTAACCACTCATCACCACAGCCTCCCCAGAGTGACTCTTATGAACCGCAGCCTCCCCAGAGTGACTCTTATGAACCGCAGCCTCCCCAGAGTGACTCTTATGAACCGCAGCCTCCTTAAAATATAGCGTACAGATTTTTATCATCTTTACGTTTAGCAAGAGTCTGGATTTGATACTCTTTAAAGAACTAAACGTCTTCATTAGACGTAATAGAACATTTTATGTGCATCAGCTGCCATATTTCACCTTCTGTTTCTTTTATAAGCACGTGACTTATCCATATAGAATGTATCCTAACTGCTTTTATTATCGTCATCTTCATCAACACAGACAGCAATAACACAGCGTTGTACAACGGATGGTTCACTGAATAAAAGCAAGAGTTACCAATAATAATAACAAGCATATTACTGATAATAATCTTAATATAATAGTTTAAAACAAATTATTGTAAATATTAATGATATATGAAGGGTTGGATCTGAACTAAATAAAGATCCATACTTACACAATAACAAAAACTTCTTCAAAGCTCATTGTAGACCAAGTCAATTTTTCGATAAAGCAACATCCGCAATACTAGTTCTTTGCGGGTTTACTATATAGATTCCAAACAAAAATAAACATCTCAGTAAACTTTTCTAGCCTAGGACAATATAGTTTAAAAATAAGTGACTCTACTATAAATTTGCCATAAGATCACAATTCAACACGATTTGTGCTCATATCAACCAGGGTTTCAATCCAATAACCAAGATGTGATCGAAGGTCATCTTAGAAGACCAATCAGTTTTATTATGGTTGATTTCAAAGGTTTCTTCCGCATCAGAAACCGAACACTTCTCTTATGCCAATCTGGTGCTAGCCGGAAGAATAGTGTCCTACTTGCAAAGCTGAACGAAGGAAGCATGCTTTCAGTACATTCTGCTTGGTTAAGTAGGAGCATTGCTTGGCGGATTCACAATGACAGCTATGGACGTCACCGGTTCTTATTCTTAGTTAATTACTTATATAGACTTTGAATTTTATTCGTGATCGACTTCTCGTAACTGGTTAATATTTTCACACACAAGGACTTAATTCTCGCTTTAGAAGACAAAACTGCATGTGAATATACACGCCTAATGCTTAAGTGAGACGTTTTTCCTTCAAAAATGGAGACAGCTCAAATAGACTACTGTTTTTGTGATTTTACATTCTCTGTGTCACTAGTATTACCTTAATCATTGATTCAGCGATCAAGAAACTTGCTACTGCCATCAAAATAATTGAAATAAAGACGCAGAGTTGGTGTGTGTGTGTTATGGACCATTATGTAGTATTACCTTATATATAAAGGATGCAAACGTCAAAGACAGAATTCTACTTAAGCGATTGGTGCTGTGCAGAGCGATCATAAAGTTTAGCATATATACAATTAACAGATAACCAATTCGAAATACATCGATCTGAGTCTCTTTTCAAATAAACTACCAAAATGCTCTGCATAGTAATAGTCAACTAATCTACGTCCTGGAAGAAATTTGACACCAGCATTCTGAATCTAGACAGGAATATAGTCAATTATGCCATCTGCTCAATATAATACGTAACTGATTTGTTAATGTCATAAATTTTATAGTACCACTATCCGTAAAAAAAAGGTCGTTAGCAGAGCGTGTCCCGCAGCGTTGTGACCTAAAAAGAGGTTCATATTCCAGTTAGGTAGTTTGTTGCGGAGAACTAATGCATACTCAATTGTGTATTGGGAGCTACGCACCTAGTAACAAATTAGTTCAAATAGGACCAGAGTGATAAACCAAATTTAACATGAACGAAAGATATGATCTCATGTGCGCACTTGTTATTGTGCTTACTGGCAACTCATCCGTAGGAACCGGTATTACACCCCATTCTCACTATATATTTATGTGAAGAATATAGGACAGTTAGACTGTATAATCTATGCGAATTTGTATATCAGCAGTTGTGGAGCTAACTGCCAACTCACAATATATAACAAATACCGAGCCTATGAGTGGTAAAAAAACTACGTTTGCCTAGTCGGTATATAGTATCAGCATAATTTCCGAGATTAGCGTTTCACGTTGATGAAGCAAAAATAATTTTAGGATTGGAGTCGATGTCGGCACAAACGTTTTTAATTTCTATTGTACAGCTCAGCGATCAAGACTACACACCTTAATGGTTATATGATTGTTGTTACGATTGTGTACTGTTTCTCAAACTGTTAATTCGATCAGGTCTTCCAAAACAAATTTGGGATGTTACATGAGCACAATTGTAGCGCGGTAGCCGTCATCTCAAGAGCTACTTTAATGCTATGCTTAATTTAGCGTCCAATAGATTTATAAAATTATCACAATTCAAGCAATCTGAAAATTTGACCTAGTTTTAAAATATCCAAAAACATAGAGCTTCATCGATTTATTCTATGGATACATACAGTATCGCAGAAATATGTGAATTTTGTACGGCGGATTTTATACTCATCCACAGTATGCTAGAATTTTCATCATTCAAACTATTGTTTGAAAGACAGAGTTTCGTATTTAATACCATCTAATTCATACTAATTTTTTTTAGCTTGCAGGCAAATCTTAGTTTTAATCTACAGTGTGAGTACATAGACCGTGTCGACATGCCTTTCCGATTGATAGGCAATCCCTGTTGTAACCACACCATCTACAATTGAGTCCACAATGTTCAGACATCGGTGGTTGCCAGGTGGCACCACGCCAATTAAATTTAATCCGTTCAGCGTAGCCATCCAATAGACACTCATCAGTATCGTTGCGAATAAAAAATTAAATATAATTCTACGTCGTGTAAGCGCCCAATGTGAGCACTGAAGACACTCATAACAAAGAATTTACGTGAAAATCTCGCCTTATTTTACAGAGAAGTTCGCTGAAATCGAGTCTTTGACTGCACTCGGTAAAATCGAATACAGACACAACGCAAATCTACGCTTATTAATTTCTTATTCAGCGCCTCTGCGTTCTGCACAGCGATGTTTACAATGATCCATTAAGTTAGAAGATTTAATTCGTGCGTTAAGGATAATACCAACTAGTCTTCTTGAGGAAATACCAAAACTATAAGTACTGAACGGAAACTTGATTGAACTATCGTTGTATATATTTATTCTCCGCAACAAACAGTATCTAACTGCGATATATCTTCAATATACTATGCAATACAAAATTAGGCCGTGATTTGATAAGCACCCATGATATTCATAGTATCTATAGGTGGATTTGCCAGTTTGTGATGACGACTGAAAATGAAATAAAAGACTACTGTAGGTCAATGTCGCGTATTTATCCCCCGAGCGAACCAGCAGGCAGTCGCCTTTCTTTCCCAATGTGACGGCTAGCGCCGCACGAAATACGTACTGAAAGTAGTTGTTTTTATTTTGCAGTGCGATAATCACATTTAACATATCTATGATTTCCTTACGTGATATCTTAACTTGCACCTTATTTCCGCAGTAATCAGACTGCCCGCAACTTCCAGGACCACGCCGTGTCTTCGTGGTAGTTGGGCGTTGATTGGTCCCGTCATTCCAAAGGCTTCCGCGTCATTAGTAGTAACAACTGGTAATGTTGATTGATCCTTTCCTGGTGACTGTTGCTTAAAGTTTCGGAACATCATCATAAATCTTATAACACAAGACCGGAACTCTGATTAAACGAAGCACCGAATCTTTAAGCAACATTCGCTGCTGTTGGAACGACCGACATTACCAGTGTTTTGTACGAATGTTGTGGAAACCTGAAGAGTGGTCAATCTGATTTTTGCAAGTCATGAAACCACAAAAAATATTGTTGATATGCCAAACTACTTAGTTTTAGTTTTCATTCCGCCATTTTTTTGATAGCACTCGTATTTCGGTAAAATCTTGAATCCTATACATTTCCAGGTGCACCGATTTTACTTGGCTTTGATTGATAAGTTATCGATTATCCCTCCATTCTGAAGCCGTCCATCAACCGCTTGTCTGAAAATGACGTTGGAACCGGATTTCCGAAGTTTCGGGACTTCATTTGCCACAAGTTGTTTTTTCCTGTGAGTATGGTGTCAACCCTGAAGATGGGACTGGAAATGAAGTCCTAAAAATTAACAACATCTAGTTTCCACGTCATTTTCAGCTGATGGACAGCTTCCGAGTGAAGGGACAATTGATAACCCATCAATCAAGGTCAAATAATATCGGTGCAAAGGATTCACGATTGTACCGACCTACGAGTGCTTTCAATTGTCCCGCACACGGTAAAAGCGGAATGAAAGCAAAAGAACTTTAATAGTTTGACATATCCACAATATTATTTTCGTGATTTCATGACTAGCACTCTTAGTTCTGCAATAATCAGATTGATCCTTATTTCCAAGTACAAGCCATGTCCATATTTGTGATGACTGGGTTCTGATTGATCTCGTCACATCCACGTTTGAGCATTAGTAGTTACGGGTTTTCTGCACAGACGATCACACCAATGTGGATGCTTTGTATTCATGTATTTTTCTTTCATATTCACCCGACCTACCACAACGAATAGTTTGCCAGACGTCAGTGACCATCTATCTCTGTAAAAATCATAGCATACCCTCTACATCTGGTACGCTTACTTTCATTCCGTCTTAATCGAATTTACACGAAGTGCTTCAGCACATGAGTAAACAATCACAGATTACACAGATGGTGTCAATAATTGTTTAAATGGAGTTTGTAAGCCGCATATATAATCGCTTAGTTGGAAGAAAAATAATACATGAGTAAAACGAACATGTTACATAGACAATTTATGAATCAGTATAAGCTAATCATTGTATAGTCTAGCAAAGAAAATTCATCCGGTAGACCGGTTTCTTCCTTAATGTTAACTCTTACAATAATATGGAGAATTTTGCGGCGGCTAAAGCAGGAACCGAGGTACGTTTCCTTTTGAGTCTGCGACTATCCACTATACTTCCTTACATTTGCCACTTTACACAACGCTTAATTCATACCGACAAAATCATGTGCATAATGGAATTGATGTTTATATTAAGCTCGTAATCATGGTTTAGATAAAGATTATGCTACCATTACGGAGCTGACTATCTAAGTAAGTCGATCGTCAGGTGGGTCTCGCTTTATTTCAATCGACTCCTTCCACTAATCTGAACATTTTCACAACAGACGGACTATTAGAACTTGTTAAACGATTGTCATAAAAATAAAAACTAGAGGAGTTTATTGAAACACATTTGGACATAATATAAATGAGTACAGCTGGAGAACGAGACTGAAATTCGTTGTTGAAATATAAAATCCTTATTTTTAGAAAATTAACATAGATTGAAAACAATGCTGACATTCCGTTTTCATCGGTATTTGATTACAAAACTGGCGTATTGACCTAGTGCTCTAACGAGAAAGCACTGCTGTTAATAGCTGACAGTCAATCTTTATTTATACAACAGCTATACCAATTTAAACAGATTATGAAGAGCCTCCGACTAATTAATCATTTATTTAAATCATTTTTACTTGTTTTAATATATATATAAAGTTTAAGGAGGTTATTACCCTACACCATAACAATTTCTGACGCTGACTGGAATCGAAACTTATTCCTCCTATACCCGTAATACTCTTGTTTAACTCTAGCATCTTCTCATGTTTTAAATGTTTTCTTCGTTTTGACTCCACCTTAGGCTCCTCGCTAGAGACTCGAAAAATCACCAACGGTCACTCCCATAATTAATACTCAAATTTTCTATTGATTTACTATAATACTTCTACTAAAGCCGCTCATTCTAGTTCAGCTTCTCGAACTGAAAATTAACAGAATACGAAGAGATATGACTGGTGCGCGCTTTTCTTCACTTTCAAACAGAACATGCCGTTTGCCTCAATTGAAGACAGCAAATCCTGCACGAGGCATTAGTATCGTGATTCATTGCAAGCTTTTTATCCTGATCAATTAAACTTTATTTTTCTTCACGAGGAACCGACACAAATTTGCTGAAAACATTTTATTTTATCAACTTTCAACTGATCCACCGTCATCATTCTCAAGTTTGGGGAATTTTAATCTATTTACACAACCAATGTTGTTAACATTTACATGTATTGTAAACACAATTTATAACAAGCTGGCTTATAAGTCACATTGCCGAAGACTTTACCCGGAGCTTACTCTATTAGTGCTTGAATACTCACACGTATAGAAGAATGCATCGTCCAATTGTTCCATATTTCTTAGTCACATTTATAATGAGTTTCGGATTCAGCGCGGGCTCCTTCTAATGAGTCGCCGGTAAGAACGATAAGCATGTGTATATGAGATTTTACAGTTTTCTCATACTGATTCTGGTATATATTTCTGATTCTATTTGAAATAATTTTTTTACTCGTTTTGCAATACCTAATACACAATTGCACATATATTAGTTCTCCACAACAAAATATATAAATAAAAAATATATAACATAAGTACAAACTATTATTATAATCAAGGTTGCGGTCTTGATATAAACACCTGACCCATTAATTACTGAAATATGTCAGTATATACTAAGAATTGTATAGTGTAGAAAAGGCAATTCATCCAGTAGACCGGTTTCGTCCTTATTGGGAACTCATCAAGTACTGGCCAGAATTTGCCGCGGACAGGATACGAACCTGGGCACGTCTGCTTCGGAATCTGGTGCTCTAACCATTGAGCTATCCTGCCGCACACTACACTACACACAATTTTCAGTTATATACTAACTAATGTAACTTGGTTAGTCAATTTTTCCTTTAGGTGGAGCCCCTATGGCATCCATTTAGACCCAAAGTTCCAACTAACCATGCCCAATCTGTCATTACTGAACAGACACTACATTACATGGGGAAATGGTATTGAAATGAACATTTATATAATTAAACGAACATATTGTGTGGGCAATCAATTATTAGGTATCAGAGCCAGGTCTGATATAAGAAGATGCATGTCATAACTAAGACCAGTAAGTGTAGAAAGGTACTCATTCAGTAGAGACGGTTTTCGTCTTGTTGAATCCTCAATAGTACTGTTGAATTTCACAAGGTGATGAGAAGGCTCATATCGTACTGTTTCGAATTTGGTACTAACACGACCCAGCACACTATACTCACATTAAAATTTTTTCGTTATATATTTGGTCTGACAATTTGTTAGTCAATTTTTCATTTAGGTGGAGCTCATATGACATCCATTTATACCCAAAGTTCCAACTAACCATGCCCAATCTGTCATTACTGAACAGACACCACATTACATAGGGAAGTGGTATTGAAATGGATGCCATATGAGCTCCACCTAAAGGGAAAAAAAATTGACTAACCAAGTTACATTAGTTAGTATATAACTGAAAATTGTGTGTAGTGTAGTGTGCGGCAGAATAGCTCAGTGGTTAGAGCACCAGATTCCGAAGCAGACGTGCCCAGGTTCGTATCCTGTCCGCGGCAAAATTCTGGCCAGTACTTGATGAGTTCCCAATAAGAACGAAACCGGTCTACTGGATGAATTGCCTTTTCTACACTATACAATTCTTAGTTTATACTGACATGCATGTAAGTAATTAATGGGTCAGGTGTGTTTATATCAAGACCGCAACCTTGATTATAATAATTGTTATCACCACCCGCGCAACCAATGTTCGTTTAATAAGTACAAACTGTCTGAAAAATCACGTATCTTTTAATTTTAAGAGAAAGAACTCATGTCGATTAGAAGAATAAAGCCAATAGACTTTTACTTATATTTTAAACGATTGTAGTCAGTTGATCAAGTCCACGTACCAAATTTTGTAAAGGAACAAAATGAAAAATACGTATTTTTTATTCACAATTGTAAAGAACAAAAATATCAGAGGATGTTACTCTTGGAAGACGTGAAAAATTAGCTGTCCACATATATACTGACAGAAGTTTGATTTAATCAGCGCTACACAAAATCAATCAAACAAATCAGTTCCCATATTTCGGAAAATAATCGTATAAATATATCACAGTAAATAAACTGAACAATGCAAAAATGTAAAGCCCGTATAAAATAAATGCAAACTTTAACACTATAATCAGTTCCACAAGTTATAAAATAATGAAGTTCTCGTGGAAAAGTTACAGAGAATTCAACGATACGTTGACAGTGCTCAAGAAGAAATTAGCGACATTACCCGCACAGCTCACGTTAGACGTACTTACTAGATAAAGATAGGTCCAGAGGAAAAGCGTTTAACCTATGGCCTGCTTGATCTTTGGGATCGTGTGGAACTCTGATCCTTTTTTGTATAAACAGATTTAATAAAGTTAAACAATGTAGTGTTTGTTCTCTCTCGAAATTTAGTTCTTGTTTAATCACACTATAATTACACAAGTTGCTATAATGTCCGTACTTAATCATAATAATGGGACGGAGAAGCACAAATAATGCTGATGTACTGCTGTTGACTGATAAATACACCGTGAACAATTAAATTAGTTTGTGGAAGCCGAATACAAAGCATTCAACAGAAATTTTCTAGAACAGAAAATTAGCACACATTAAACGAACAAATAATCAAAGCATAAAATCATCCCAACGTGCTTAAAATTACATAATTGTCATAAAAGATTCCATCGCAATAATTAAACAAACAGTTGGCTTGAGTTGTATGGTGCTGGTGGAGTAGGAATGTTTAGTTTAGATCGCAACTCATTAATATCATCCTCCCAGTGGTGTTCGTAATAGACGCACATGAAATTGGTGCTGTACAGTCCAACTCTTAAGGCGTATGGTAGATGCGTTGACAGGTAGAGTTTAGTCTGTCTAAAAAAATTAAATGAAAATAAGCTAAATAAACAAAAAGATACAAAAACTGTAATATATTTACTGCGATTCAGTTGAAATTTATCTCGCGAAGCTTTACTTAGTAGCTTTTTCGCTAAAGAGGTGCGTATATTGAACAAACTATGAACTGATAGAATAAATTTTAACAAATTTAAATCCCGTATAATGTTTCATATATTCAAAATGTCATTAATAATCTAAGTATAACTCCGCATACATGCATTTTGTTACAACCAATGCAATGCTTAGGAAGTTAAGGGCAAGCGATTTATCAATTATTTGGTACGTAATGGGAAACTTCGTTGTAATTACCGGAACATACTAAAATGATATTAGTATAGAGCCTATTAATTCATAAATTTACTAATAGACTCAACTGCCATAGGGCACGTAATTTTAAAGATTATTCTAACTATATTTTCACCAGAGCCCGTATTTTGAAAATATTAGGGTCTGCTTCGTCGTTCTAAAATAACGGCACACGGTCATTCTTTTTTCGATTACTTCATTGGCGCAGTATTTGCTAACGTCTCTATAACACTATTCATAATAACGATCATTAATGGTTATATAATTAAACAATTATTTATTGCACAGGAATAATAACGATCATTAATGGTTATATAATTAAACAATTATTTATTGCACAGGAAGTGATACAAATTATTCAAATTAGGTTTCCTAGCTTGATACACACAAATCACATTGTATATAGTCAGTCGCACAACAGAAAACTACTGTTAGTCACACGTACTAACGTGTTTCGACCCTCCATGATCATAATCAGAGCACGACGGGAAAAAGGGAATAACGAAGATAAATCAGTTATACATATTTAATTTTACTATTGCCATTTGATCACCGATAGTCAGTTTGCTGTCGTGCTCTGATGATGATTAAAGGACTGCACGCATCAGTACATGTGACTGACGTTAGTTTTGCTGTGATGTGATACTGACTAGATACAATATTTATATCAAGCTCGAACTACCACACAACGTTCCACCAGAACAATACACCGATGTTTTACTGCCGCATAACCATGGCATTCCAAGCTGCGTGGGCTGTGAATGAACACTAGGTCGCCCATTCCTAGTGAAAGCTCGAAAGATTGATTTAGAGAATCGCTAGTGGTTGCCGGTTCGCTGATCCCAAGTAAGCTGGTGAAGGTAGTGTCTAACCAGGCCGATTAAACATCTCTCGTACTGGCTACCGAGGCAAACCGAATGGATATTTGTGACTGTGTGTGAAGTAAACGAACTAGTTTGTGATGGATCACACAAAAACTAACTTGATTTAGTCGCAACTTGATCTCATTAGTCATGAAATGCCTATAATTAGCGAAAATCTAGCGGCAAAAATACAGTGCAACTGATGGACCTCGTTCATCCTGCCTTACTTCCGCAGACTCATTTGGAACTAGATTTCCTGAAGATCTACTTCTCATTCTATGTATTTGTTAATTATATCTTTTGTTATATTTGCATCAGTTTATATCAATATGCCAAGCACACTGAAATCTATTAGCGTAAATAATTCGCTTACTCAAATGCTTTATGGAAATATGTAGTCAAAAGAAAACGCAAATACCGAAAATAAATGAATATTTTTGCAACACGTGTTATTCCTTTAAATATCGTTCAAAATTACTTGCTAAAGACTGCGATTTCAATTCTAAATTAATGCAAAACTTAAGAAAACTAGTATGATTGAATTATTTATCCTGTACGTAATAAACGCATTTTGATACAGAAAAACGCAGTGCAACAATTATAAGTGATCATCTTTTTGCATTTAGCTGGTAAGCAAAATTTATAAGCTAATCACTTTGCGATGTTTCACTTTCGATGCAAGTAGTTAAGGAATGCCTCGTGATTGATTATGGAATTGCATTCTACAGGCTATTTACTTAAGCAGATCAATCAGATTAGCTTATTGACAAACAACATTGCAATTAAAACGACATAAAATGCCTGGTGATCATTTTACTCCAAAGGAGTAGATATTAATATACATATTTAATTCAAATAGTTATTTGCTAATGTAGCTATAATATGAATTAAAGGCATTGCGGATTAATAGTGATACACTAATCGATTGGCTTCAATTAGGTTATTGGCCCTTGAAAATTTTATCTATATTATTTTTAATATATAAATATTGTCATTCTGGTTAGACCTGTCAAAACAAGTCTTGATATAAATACCAATCCCATTACATATACAGTTGTATTTGTAGACTAAGCATTTTATAATGTATATCCTGCAGACCGGTGTCGTCCTTATTGGAAACTTCACGTACTATACACAATTTGCCAAGGACAGGGTCAAAACCTGGGCATGTCTGCTTCGGATTCTGTTGCTCTAACCACTCAGACAGCCTCCCGAATCGTAACACAAATATGCACGCTTTATCCTAAATTGAAAAAGTTTGCAATTATCTGCTTCGTATTTTTCACTTTGATCGCTAAATTGAATAAAAGACAAGGATACTTGTTATCAGCAACATAACTTCTTGAGATTTTATTTTCAAGTTTTGTATTATTAAAATTGAAATGTTATGCATTATATCATCATGCTAGTCAAAAATACATAAAATCAATTGCTAGTCATGGTTCTCATTTTTTGCATAATGTTACACTCGAAATGTACCTTAATTTTTCCTATTTTGATGATGAATCTATTACTCTTTACAGCCGAACTTTCTGATGTTGATATATTGTGCAGTACATCTAGTGAGATTTACTTATCCACATGAGACGAATTGAACATATTTATGTTATGTATCTTTTTTATATTGTACATTTTCCAATATTATTTTTTGGATGGAACATGTGTGAATTGAATCCAAATAAAGATATGCTATTCAATTCTAAGCAAGCTATGTGCATGGTGTACTAAATTGAATTTCTGAATTATGCAGAGAAGCGAGATTCCGTCATTTTCGAGAATTCATTCTAGTCGAACTCCCAGTCAAAGATATATATATATATATATATATATATATATATATATATATATATATTGTTTACGTGGCGCTGTGCCATAACTGGCAAGCAGTGCTATTCTTATCCATCCAATATCAGCCGCATTGGAATCTATCGATAAACAATTGAGTCACTTACTCATACCTCAAGCTGCCATTGCTTTTACCTTGATCTTTCCTATTGTCGGACAATAGAAGTTACAGGAAATTAGGAGCACATTATTCATGGAATGTCGAAAGTGAGTTAGTGTAAACATAACACAGCTCGACATACAATTTACTCATTATATCACATTCGCCAATGTGATACCAACAAATATGATGAACTTAAACTATACGGTAATATACATTAAGACTCCCTATGTGAGTATTATCATGGCAAAAATGTACTGTTGATAATTACATTCCCAACTTACCGGTCGCCCAGACGTAGGGCTCCGAAAAACCCAGCCATAAATGCCATTGGCAAGCCAGTATGGAAGGCCTCAACCCATTTGACTGTCACTTCGCCTAGCATATCTGTCGGTTGCTCCATCAACGTGTGAAGAAAATCATGGGTTTCTCGATAACGAGTCATGATGTAAGCAAGATCTGAATCGTCAATGAATCGCACCTCTCTTCTACCATCAGGCGTATAACTCTAGAAATAAAGCTAGTAAGGCGTACGTAGTGATCCATAAACTGTGTGTATCTTTTTCCAAAAGTATTAGAAGGTAAACTACGCAAATGATCGAGATTAACTATATTTTCACGAAGCCTTGGTTTGTCTCTATGTCATAAATTCAGTAAGCATACTTCAAAATTTCCCGTCCTACGGGATTTTCTAACATTTTTTGACGAATTTTTTCTAATGCACATTGTCCTGACGTTTCACCAAATGCAGATAGCAAATCTACATTTAAAACTATAATCTCACCATCACGATAGGGGTTACATAGTGTCAATAGACCAGATCCAGCAGATAATATAGTCTTCTGAATTTTGGATAGGCGAATATGGTTAGGATAAAGCAACTTATCCGAAAGGTGGATATCATTTCTCACTGAAAATTGGCAACTCACAGGTCTAAAATGAAAAGAGGTAAATTGTAAAAAACCATTTGATAACAAATTTTGTATTTTAAACATCCCGCCGCATACAAAAAGAGATGAACAAAAACGTGTAACGACACAAATTAGTGGCCGACATATTGCGTAAATTAAATTCAATTTTATTTACGTTGCACCAATGAGAAAAAAGCGAAACTTGCCGTTTAACCAATAGTAGAATAGAATAGAATAGAATAGAATAGAATATCTTTATTTGGATTCAAACCACACATATTCCATCAAGTAGGCATGGCATGCTATTTAAGCACGGCAATTTACCATGCAAGTCAGTCGTTGCAATTGCATGCTGCCTTCCGTCACGCGAGTGCGTTCTGTCTGCTGTGAATACCTACGCTGGTGATTTGATAGTTTCACCAACAATTGGCTACATCCGTGACTCATCTTGTTGCGGTATAACCAGCGAGACGAGCCAATTAATTGCAGAACCATCACGACGTTATCCACATCGTGATTACAGCTCAATCACGGGAGCGACAACTCAAACAGAGTCCACCCAAGGCTCTAGGACATCTTCACACTCTGAAGACTTCAGGAGAACGCATTACCAGGTCCTCTTAAGGGCCCCCCTATCAGTAACAAATCTCTATTCAGAGCACCTTAACCGAGTTTGTAACGTCGTACGGCATTTACTCGAAGCCGGGGCGTTTACAAAATTGGCGACCGCGCCAGGATATTGATTATTGTGAAAACGCCCCGGCTTCAAGTAAATGCCGTACGACGTTACAAACTCGGTTAAGGTGCTCTGAATAGAGATAAGCTACTGATAGGGGGCCCTTAACAGGGCCTTGGCTGCGTTCTCGTAAGTTATATATATTTAAGTTGATGTTCTGTTCCTTGGGTGGACTCTGGTTGTGATTCCTGCTGTTGTTATCATGTGTGTTGAAGTTCTTCATTAATTGGCTCGTCTTGCTGGCTGAAGTGCAACACGGTGAGTCACGAATGTTGCCAATTGTTGGTGAAACAAATCAATATCCAGCGTAGGTATTGATAGCCGACAGCACGCACATGTGTAACACGAGGCAGAACGCAGGTACGACCAACTGATTGCATGGTAAATTACCGTGCTTAAATAGCATGCAATATTTGTACTTGCATACTATTGGTTAAACGTGGTTAAACGTGGTTAAACGGCAATTTGCTTTTTTCTCATTAATGCAACGTAAATAAATTTAAATTTAATTTACGCAATATGTCGGCGATTGATTTGTGTCGTTACAACACTTTCCTCTCTGAAAAAAAAGAAAAATATTCCTCTCTGCGAGGCTAGATAAGAAATGCATGACAGAGTTCGAACCAAGTTAAGCAAAAATATGATGAACCATAAGTGCTGGGCTTAAATATGCTTGTTGGTTGCTTCAACAATGATATGATGCCAGGTAACCACTAGGAATTGCTACACAAATTGTTAGCTCTAGTGGACGGTCATAGCACGTGAGGCAAAATAGAGCAGTGTAAGTTTTTGGAGCCGCAGCGTGAAGATTTCGAGGTAAATCGCCTCTGAATTTGCCAGGTTTAAGTTAAAAACCTAAGCAGGTTGGATCGTTGTCAATGTGTTTGTATACGACCAAAGGAGCTAGAGTGCTCGACGTTGTGGTCATGACATTTGTGGAGTGGTCTTTGTGAAATAGATAAAGTTGAGATATGCATTGAAAGTGGCCTGTACCATGATATGAAGCTGATCACTACTTAGTGTTGCTACACGAAAGCGTTAGCTCTAAGTAGCTGGTCATACCAAAATAGGCAGTGTAATGTCATGTGTGAGAAATACATTATAATGTAAAAATATATACATTAAAATCAAAGGTAACTGCATAAAAATATGTACACGAACATTGCCTCAGAGATGGCATAATACCAAAGAACTGTTCAAAAATGCTACACAATTGTTAGCTAAGAACAGCTGGTTATGCCACGTGAGACAAATACGAAAAATAACGTAAGGTTAAAAAAATTTTATAGTTAATGTTAATGTTTAAAAAAAATTAATTACGCGTTATACAAAGCAGGTTATTGAGATTGTGGGCAGACGGAGCCTGAGACGTGTGTAGAAGGTTGAACGCTCTCAGGATCAGGTGGTTCGATAAACGGTTTCAACCTGTCTATGCTTACTGATGTCGGTGTAGCGCCTTGCATAATGATGAAGTATTTTGGCTGTTTGAGCAAAATCGGGTAAGGACCGCGATACTTTGGTTGTAGTGGTGCAACAGCATTATTGTTGCGAACGAGTACTCTCTTGCAGCTGTGGAGCTGTGGGTGAACGAAGACTGGACGAGGCGTGTGTCTCGGCTGCTGTTCGGACATGTTACCGAAATGAAGTCGAAGGCGGGTAGCTTCGTTTTGTGGGTCATCTTGTGCCGGTAGTAGACGTGGGAGCTGACTAGGCAGGCGTAGATCCATGCCATACAAGAGTTGTGACGCAGACGTTTTAATGGATTCACGAGTACGGGAACGCATGGCCAGCCGAACTAAAGGTAGTGCATCGACCCAGTTGCCATTAATGGACGAGGATGCTAAAGCTGCTTTGAGTTCCCTATGCATTCTCTCTACCATGCCATTAGCTTGGGGATGGTAGGCAGTCGTCTGGCGTAAGATGCATCCCATGTACCGCAAGGTGGTTTTGAAACGATCAGATGAGAAGCAAGTGCCTCTGTCCGTGATGACCTCATTGGGAACACCATAATTGGATATCCATGCAGAGATAAAACCGTTAGTTACTTCGTCTGCAGAAATGGTGCCAAGAGGTAATGCCGCAGGCCACCGTGTAAATCTATCGATCATAGTTAGAAGGTAGCTGAAACCTTGAACCTTTGTCAGATGAACTATGTCGATGTGGACGATGGCTAGGCGAGAAGTAGACCGAAAATGTTGCAACTTAGAACGAGAGTGTCGTGTGATCTTGTTTTTCTGACAAATTGCACACTCTGAGACCCATCGTTTAACATTCTGCCTAAGTCTGTGACCCCAGAAACGATCTGTAAGAAGTCGGACAGTCGCTTGGCTTCCTGGGTGAGAAATTGAGTGAATTGAATCGAAAACTTTTCTCTGAAGGCTGGTCGGCAGAACTGGCTTGTTGGGCTGCGTACCCGTGAAGTAAACAATTGGTAAACCTTCCCACAGACGGCATATGAACTTGGTTGGGTGACGGGCTATTGATATTTGAATGTGAATGTCACCGCGTTGTTCAGTTTGCAGGAGAGTTAGCGTTAGTGCAGGTTCACTGAGTGCCACGGAGTTGACAGTGAATGGTGACGGCGAAGGTGGTTGTAGAGAGACGTCTGGCCTGGACAGGGCATCTGCAATGAAGTTCAGTTTGCCCTTGACGTGAAAGACGTCAAATTGCCATTCGCTTAGACGAGAAAGCTGTCTTTCCACTCTGGCAGGGTACTTGGCGATAGATGAAGTTGCGTTTCGAAGTGCGCTAACTAGTGGTGCATGATCTGTGAAAACAACAAATCTGCTACTGCCAATGATGCTGATAAAATGGCGCACTGCGTCGTGGATGGCGAGAAGTTCTCGGCCGAAAGTGTCGTACCTCGTTTCTACTGGTTGGAGAGTACGCGAGTAGAAACTGATAGGCTTCCGAACTCCGTCGATCTCTTGTTCCAAAGTGGCTCCAATAGCGAATTCAGAAGCATCTGTCGTGAGTAGAAATGGCTTTTCGAAATCTGGATGCGTTAGCATTGTGGCATTTGCTAACGAGTTGATGGCAAGTCGAAGTAATTCCTCGTCTTCGGATGACCAAGCAATGATGGAATTCTTGCTAAGTCCTTTTCGGTTCCGCAGGTGCCTGCACAAAGGATAAAGTTGTTTTGAAAGGCCTGGAAGGAACTTGCGATAATAGTTTAGTACTCCCAGGATTTTCTGCAAATCGCTCAAAGTCCTTGGTGACTTGATATTCTTGATTGAATTCGTCTTTGACGGCAACGGTTGAATACCTTGGGCCGTGATACGATGCCCTAAGAAGTCGACGGATGAAGTTGCAATCTGCGTCTTGTCACAGTTGATCTTGAGTCCGTGGTTGGATAAGCGTGAGAGGACATTTCGTAGATGTTTCGCATGAGATTCTAGATCTGGACTGAATACCATAATGTCATCTAGATATGACATACAATAAGCAGAGTCGTCGCGAAGTATGTTGTCTATGAATCTTTGAAATGTCTGAGTAGCACACTTAAGTCCAAAAGGCATGTAAAGATATTCAAAAAGGCCAAATGGAGTGATGACTGCAGTTTTCTCGATATCCTCTGGTGCTACCGGTATGTGATGGTACGCTTGTCTGAGGTCAATCACTGAGAAGAAATTGCTGCCGTTGAGTTTTTCAAGTAAAGTGTTGATATTTGGAATAGGATATGCATCAGATTTTGTCACTGAATTTAGCTTACGGTAGTCTCCACAGGCTCTGTACGATCCGTTTGATTTTGAGACTAAGTGCAGTGGTGACGCCCATGAACTTTTCGATGGTCTGATGATTCCCTCTTCCAAAAGCCTTGAGAATTCTTCTTGGGCAGCTTTCAGCTTAGCAGGAGCCAGTGGTCGCTTCTTGAGTGCAATAGGTTGTCCTTCTGTGACGATATGATGCATCGTGTTGGAGACTCGTAGCTCTGACTTGTTAAGATCGAAAAGCGATTTGTATTTTCGAAGAGCTGCTGATATCTCTGCTGAATGATGCACTGGGGTTGGCTGAATGACCTGTAACTCCAAACGCTCGGAGGCAAGTGTCCAAAGCTTTGTTCAAGTCCGGTGGAGGGGCCGATGATCTTTTGATTGGCAAGATCAACAATGAGCCGAAATTTTAGAAGGAAATCAAGGCCTATTATATTATGTGAG
>JAQBSW010007443.1:0-40798 GCA_029291075.1 Eudiplozoon nipponicum | reverse complement strand
GGGCATCTCACCCATTAATGGCTTCAGGCTGTATAATTCTAAGAACACTTCCTGAGGCCTAGCCCGGAAATGATCCAACACGCGTCTTTTGTATTCTTCATACGTGAGGTCAACCGGCAATTCCAATTGGACTGCTACTGTCCGGTCCACTAATTCCTGCACAGCTACACGCACAATAGGTGCTTCCAATGTAAATTCTTGGGCTCGAACTGATGCTTCAAATTTTTCGAACCACAACTGTGGCCTTTCCACATCTAGTGGTGCCAACATCGGCTTAAACTCTGATGACGGTCTGAAATAACTCGTCGATTCGGCTGAAAACGCCGGCATATTTCCTCCTGATTCCTCTTCGGCGCGGTCGCCATTGTTGTGTCCACCTATGTTGGATGGTCCACGTACTTGGATGTCTTCTGTATTTATTATTAGCGTATCGTCTAGACGAGCCTTAATTGTGCCTAATTCTGCAGTTAAATTATTCATTTGAGAAGTCAATGCCTGAATCAACGTTTCCAACCCATCAGAAGCCATTTTAAATGTACGACAAATGCTTTATTTTTACTCAATTATATATAGAATTTTGCTCGCACAACGAGCATCGATTTAATAAAACAAATTTACACATTAATTAATTTATGTTCACTTCAGCTCTAAGTCTGCTTTTCTCATTGGGCTGACTGCTTCATTCTTATACGGACGCTTCTGCGAGGAATTTCTGTTGAAATACTGTCTGCCCTAGATAAGACCCTTTGTTCATTATTTGTCTTAAAGGTGGCCATTGCCACAACAATAACAATAACAATAACAATAACAATAACAATAACAATAACATTAACAATAACAATAACAATAACAATAAATTAATAATAATTATAATAATAATAACAACAACAACAACAACAACAACAATAATAATAATAATAATAATAACAACAACAACAATAATAACAATAACAATAATAATAATAATAATAATAATAATAATAATAATAATAATAATAATAATAACAATAACAATAATAATAATAATAATAATAATAATAATAATAATAATAATAATAATAATAATAATAATAATAATAATAATAATAATAATAATAATAATAATAATAATAATAATAATAATAATAATAATAATAATAATAATAATAATAATAATAATAATAATAATAATAATAATAATAATAATAATAATAATAATAATAATAATAATAATAATAATAATAATAATAATAATACATGCAATGATGAGGCGATATTTAATGGTAGTGCTATTTTCTTTAAGGAGCCATAATTAATATTGCTTACTGTCGACTCATCAATAGGAGGCGGCGTTAAGCCCTTTACCCACTATGTATTTGGATGAGACTTGTGGGAAACTAGGACGATATATCATCCTTTACGAATGTGTAAACCTGCACTTGTGAAGCCAACTTCATATAAATCTTCGACAATGCGACTTCAACGCTAACTCACACTATATAATATATATATGCCGAATCTGTAAGCGGTACCAAAACTATGACTATTGTGTCAATACCCGGTACCAACATTATGGTGCCAAAAATGTACATAATATTTTTACTATGGTTGCCGAGTCGGTATGTGGTACTAACAACTTAGATTTCAATGTATGCTAAAGTTCATCATAATCGAGAATAACAACTATTTATATGAAGTTTACCTCACTACATCTGGTAGACACTCATATAAATAAACGAACATTGGTTGCGCGGGTGGTGATAACAATTATTAGAATCAAGGTTGCGGTCTTGATATAAACACCTGACCTATTAATTACTTACATATGTCAGTATAAACTAAGAATTGTATAGTGTAGAAAAGGCAATTCATCCAGTAGACCGGTTTCGTCCTTATTGGGAACTCATCATGTACTGACCAGAATTTGCCGCGGACAGGTATCGAAACAGGGCACATCTGCTTCGGAATCTGGTGCTCTAACCACTGAGCCATCCTGCCGCACAATACACTGCACACAATTTACAGTTATAGACTAACTAACGTAACCTGGTTAGTGTATTTTTCCTTTAAGTGGAGCTCATATGGCATCCATTAATACCCAAAGTTCCAACTAACCATCCCCAATCTGACATTACTGAAAGGACACCACACTACATGGGGAAGTGGCATTGAAATGAACATTTATATAATTAAACGAACATTCGTTGCGCGGGTGGTGATAGCAATTATTATAATCAAGGTTGCGGTCTTGATATAAACCCCTAACCCATTAATTACTTACATATGTCAGTATAAACTAAGAATTGTATAGTGTAGAAAAGCGTACTGTGTGCAGTTTAGTGTGCGGCAGGATGGCTCAGTGGTATATATATATATATATATATATATATATATATATATATATATATATATATATACTGCAAGATTGGCCTTTACATGCAAAACGCATACACACAAACACAAACGCATACACACTCACCAACAAGTCAAAACAAGAAACAGCAGTAAAATCGAATGAGATTTGTTACCACTAGCATAATCAATTGAAAACCCAAAAATGTATATAATATATATATATATATCTATATATATATATATATATATATATATATATATATATATATATTGGATAGTTTCTAATTTCAATTATTTTTAAAAAATGTAAGAACAAAACATGGAATACGTTGTTTTGTTCTTACATATATATATATATATATATATATATATATATATATATATATATATATATATATACCTGACCGCATACATAAATTCATAATAACATATTTACTTACATATAGTCATAAAAACTTAAATCTATAGATAGAGATATAGATAATTAGATCACTAATTATTTTAAATTATATCAAGTCACTTTCGTGCTTAATTCTTTTATTCATAAATTCTACTGTTCTCTTCTGTATATATAAGTTACTCTTGTAGACTGACGAATTTATATGTCTAGCCTAGTTTAAGTGTGTAGAAAATTTCACCACGGTTTTTTTCTTTTTCTGTCTGGTTGAACTTACCGTTAATAGTTCAGGGATGACTCATAAATGACAAATTTAGATCTAATACCTATTGTTAAACATAAAAGAATTTGCGAATCGCTCACATGATGTCAGACGGAATTTAGCGTTGAAATAACGGTGCAACTTGATAGATTTCTAATAAACAAAAAGACAATCAGCATAAACACGTGATACTTTAAAAATGTCATTCAATTTAACAAGTACTAATTGCTCGTTGAGTTTGTCTGAATCGAAGTACATATATTTAAGCTTTATTTTTTTACCTATAGCGTAATAGCTTAATTAATTCTAGGCTGTCTCAAGATTTATATTTATTTATACACACATATATAGAGTATATATATATATATATATATATATATATATTCTGCATATACGATGGTATTTAAATATTTTCTCGTCCACCCGGCTCTAAACTCAAGTGCATCTAGATGTTCCGTAATAATATATTTACTACCAGCGAGTAATAAACACTCGAACCTCGTTTCGTAGGCATTGGACTGCAGTCCATTGGTAGAGAAAGCAGTGTATTCAATGCAATTTAACTTTTATGCATAATAGCTCGTGAGATGCACTGTACATAAATTTATCCATGCCTGTCAATTTCAGCGAAGAAAATAAATAATATGATTAGCACGACCATGCGTAACTAATAAAACAATCATTGAGTGGTGGTCGTTGAATGGCATAACAAAACTACCACCAGTGGCACGCACTGGCGTGTTTCGATCTTCCATGATCATCATCAGAGTACGACGAAAAACTGACAAGCGAGGATCAAACCGCAGTTCATACATATGTAAGCAAAACTAGATATGCAGCTCTCATCTCTATTAGTCTCGAATAAATTGTACTTGACTGTAAATACATTGGTTAAATAAAATGGGATTGGTGTTTACTTCACGCTCGCAAATAATGTTTAAAAAATAGGTCATTGATGTCAATTGTGACCGGAATTTAAGGCTTTTTCTGTACGAGCTGGCAATCAGAAAAATTGATACTACACATTTTATTTATATTATTTTCATCAACAAAATCATAATAGGCAATACAATTTAACAATAATTGATTGCACGAGTGGTGATAACAATTCTTTAAATCAAGTTTGCGAGCTTGAAGTAAACACCAATCCCATTGTATTTAACCAGTCGTCGAACAACATAACAAAACTATCGCCAGCCGCAACGCACTGACGCGTTTCGACCTTCCATGATCATCATCAGAGTACGACGGCAAACTGACTATCGAGGATCAAACCGCATTGAATATATATGGAAATCAAATTTAGATATGCGGATCTCATCTCTGGCAGTCTCGCATACATTGAACTGAACTGTAAATCTCGGCTGCACAATTTCTATGCAGTCACGAACATTAACTGTTTGCAGCTTTCGCCACATATACATATATAGGCAATACAATTTAAACAATAATTGATTGCGCGGGTGGTGGTAACAATTCTTTAAATCAAGTTTGCGAGCTTGAAGTAAACACCAATCCCATTGTATTTAACCAGTCGTCGAACAACATAACAAAACTACCGCCAGCCGCAACGCACTGACGCGTTTCGACCTTCCATGATCATCATCAGAGTACGACGGCAAACTGACTATCGAGGATCAAACCGCATTGAATATATATGGAAATCAAATTTAGATATGCGGCTCTCACCTCTAGCAGTCTTGCATACATTGAACTTGACTGGAAATGTCGGCTGCACAATTTCTATGCAGTCACGAACATTAACTGTTTGCAGCTTTCGCCACATATACATATATAGGCAATACAATTTAAAAATAATTGATTGCGTGGGTGGTGGTAACAATTCTTTAAATCAAGTTTGCGTGCTTGAAGTAAACACCAATCCCATTGTATTTAACCAGTCGTTGAACAACATAACAAAACTACCGCCAGCCGCAACGCACTGACGCGTTTCGATCTTCCATGATCATCATCAGAGTACGACGGCAAACTGACAAGCGAGGATCAAACCGCAGTTCATACATATGGAAAGCAAAATTAGATATGCGGCTCTCATCTCTATCAGTCTCGAATAAATTGTACTTGACTGTAAATACATTGGTTAAATAAAATGGGATTGGTGTTTACTTCACGCTCGCAAATAATGTTTAAAAAATAGGTCATTGATGTCAATTGTGACCGGAATTTAAGGCTTTTTCTGTACGAGCTGGCAATCAGAAAAATTGATACTACACATTTTATTTATATTATTTTCATCAACAACATCATAATAGGCAATACAATTTAACAATAATTGATTGCACGAGTGGTGGTAACAATTCTTTAAATCAAGTTTGCGAGCTTGAAGTAAACACCAATCCCATTGTATTTAACCAGTCGTCGAACAACATAACAAAACTACCGCCAGTCGCAACGCACTGACGTGTTTCGACCTTCCATGATCATCATCATCAGAGTACGACGGCAAACTGACTATCGAGGATCAAACCGCATTGAATATATATGGAAATCAAATTTAGATATGCGGCTCTCATCTCTGGCAGTCTCGCATACATTGAACTGAACTGTAAATCTCGGCTGCACAATTTCTATGCAGTCACGAACATTAACTGTTTGCAGCTTTCGCCACATATACATATATAGGCAATACAATTTAAACAATAATTGATTGCGCGGGTGGTGGTAACAATTCTTTAAATCAAGTTTGCGTGCTTGAAGTAAACACCAATCCCATTGTATTTAACCAGTCGTTGAACAACATAACAAAACTACCGCCAGCCGCAACGCACTGACGTGTTTCGACCTTCCATGATCATCATCAGAGTATGACGGCAAACTGACTATCGAGGATCAAACCGCATTGAATATATATGGAAATCAAATTTAGATATGCGGATCTCATCTCTGGCAGTCTCGCATACATTGAACTGAACTGTAAATCTCGGCTGCACAATTTCTATGCAGTCACGAACATTAACTGTTTGCAGCTTTCGCCACATATACATATATAGGCAATACAATTTAACAATAATTGATTGCGTGGGTGGTGGTAACAATTCTTTAAATCAAGTTTGCGTGCTTGAAGTAAACACAAATCCCATTGTATTTAACCAGTCGTTGAACAACATAACAAAACTATCGCCAGCCGCAACGCACTGACGCGTTTCGATCTTCCATAATCATCATCAGAGTACGACGGAAAACTGAAACAAAATCATAAATTTGGCACCCTGCACGGCGCAATTTTTTTCTCTCTTCAAATTCATTGATTTAGTAGACATTAGATCGTCCACATGTGATATATAATGTATGATATGATTTCGCATATTGAAAGACTAACCGAATTTTATTTTTATATGGCATTGATAAGCATATGACACTTATGCCATAATATTTACCAAATATATAGAGCATTTCGGGGTTACCAACAACAACACCAACTGTTGGGAAAATAAATAACAATAAATTAATAAATCAATGGAGTTCCACCAATAGTTCCTGCTCATTTTAATATTGCATTCTAATCCTACCTGATGTAACAGGACACGACATGCTAAATACGAAGACATCTTGCTATTTTTTCGCAAGGTTCACATGATGTATATCTTGCAGTAGCTAACTTTGAGACCCCGAACCCTCCAATGACCCTATTGAGTAGTTAGCAAATCTATAGAAAAAAATTGGTTTACCAACAGCTGCAACTGTTGGTAAGATATTAAACAAAAAAATCATACCTCAAAGGCTTTACACCTATATTTTCCGTTGTATTTTGTATATTGTTTCCACCCAATGCAACGTAACATATCACAGGCTACGCCACGTTCCATACAAACATATCTTGCTAGTTAATTAGCAATGTAATCGACAGGTAAACAAATCATATTCCAATTTTTATAAACCATCAAATAAACCCATTTGACGTCACAGCTGACTACGGCCTAAATGCAAATTATAAGAAATAGGACCTTATAATAACTTGTGTATTTATTTTCACGTTTAAGCATCAGGGTATGCTATTGCACGTTTTCCCCTACTGACCAATAAGGATAAAAGCGTAGGCATGTGTACCTCTTCGCATTTTCTCCACACGGAATTACTTAAAATAATATTACTCATTTAAAATACCATAATCACTAATGAGAGTTTAATGGGCATATTTAACCTATAAGGACACTACTTGAACTTTATATTTTTCTAATTTGTTTGACATTTCAAATTATATATAATGTGATTTTCAATTGTAGATACTTGAGAAGAATATGGGAACAAATTGGTTCTTGGATCTAATAAAATTTCTTTTTCTTTTGCACATAGAATGGTACTAAAGAATATATATATATATATATATATATATATATATATATGTATATATATATGTATATATATATATATGTATATATATATATATATATACATATATATATACATATATATACATATATATATGTATATATATGTATATATATATATATATATATATGCATATATATATATGTATATATATATTTATATATTTGATATATATATATATATGTATTTATATGTATGATATATATATATATATATATGTATATATATATATATATATATATATATATATATATATATATATATATATATATATGAAGGGCAGAAAACTAGTGTCTTTAATCTATTCGATGAATAAAGTTAAAACGCCAATTCACATGATAATACCATTTATCATTTATTGAAAATATAATCCATTTATAATTAAATAGCCTTTTGAGTGGTGATCAGATTTTACTATGATAACCAATAATGTTAACGATAGTTTAAAGAAATGAAAAAGATCGTTCTATAAAAATGGTCTAATGAGCGAAAATCAGCGGTATTCATAATTTAACATTAAGAACATGAATAAGCTGAAAGTTGTATTCTGTACATACAAGAATATAATGATTAAATATCAGCTGTGCTACCTCTCCTGCTGCCAAAATTGACGTCTACGTCATGTTTAAATCGAAATCCTGTGCAGGGTTTTGTTATAGGTTCTTGTTTATATTCTAAAGAATTTTTTGTCATTCCACTTGGCTTTTGTTATTCTGACGTACTCATTGACAGTTAAAAAGATGATGACAAATATTCTTGATCGTTATCTCGCCCGATATAAATGAGATCCGAAACAGAACTCAAATTCAGGCTTCAATCGATCAATGGAAACTTGTTTATGAATTCGGGTGTAGTCGATAAAAAACTTGTACCCACATTCCTCATTATTATTGTCCCACATTCTTCACCCAAATATATAGTGGTTAAAGGGCGTAACACGGACTCCTACTGGTGAGTCGCCAGTAAGCACGAAACGAATGTGCATGAGATTATACTTTCCGTTCATGCTGCTTTTGGTTTATCCTTCTGGTCACAAGTGAACTAATTTGTTATTAGTTTTGCAACACCTAATACATACTTGCATATATATTAGTTCTCCGCAACAAAAAGTATTTAATTGTCAAGACCTCGCTTGATTATCTGGTGAGGCATGGAGTACTTCGGCTTCAGAGTAAACCATACCGCGTTCACTCGTACAAAAACTTGATTACATGTATCCATGATTTTGGAGATATGAACCGGCAGATGGTATTCTATATTGGGTTGCGAACGCATTTTTTTAGAACATGATGAAGTTGGTTTGTTGTGCCGCGTAATCAGTCTAGTTGTACTGATGAAATCTAGTGCTTGTTCATCATCATTGGAAAATTGCTGAGGAATTCACGCACTCCTGTATAAGCGGATTCAAACGAGCCATTACTCTTGAGTGATGGAATTTGGCGATCTTTATTACTAGCAAAGTTAATTACAATTATATTCATGACAGAATCTAGCTAGATATCTTGGGCTGTATCAAATTTTGAACTAATATACAATACCAAACGTATGCAACGACAGAACGTTCACGGGAGTACATGACGTAGACCTAGTTAAACTTCGATTTTCCAAGCAATATGAATTGATTGATGGGCTGTTGGCATCCTTAAACTACATCTATGTTGTCTATTACTAAGTAATTGGGTTTTACGAAGAATAATACAGCAACAGTATTTATAACAATCGCAGCCTACGAGGGTGGAATGGTGACAAAAATTAACGACGCCGTTTGTTAAATGATTGAAGTAATACGTGTGAAACTTAATTCCCCAGTACTTTTATGTCCGTTACTCTGATCTTCGTTCTTGGGCTATCGAGAAATGTCACGTAGGATGCTAACAAGGAAAGTACCCATGCAATTCCAGATGGCATATGCCAAGTTACGACGGTTCATGCGCCACGCCTCTGGAGTGACCACTAGAGTACGCCTAGCTAACGTGAACGGCTTGCTGGTTATCTTGGTGCTGTCCTGCGTTTGATATGGTGCTGGCGGTGCAATGAATGACTATGACAGTGTAGTCAATTCGATGAGGAACATCCTCATGAAAGGTGTGTGCTATGTGTAATAAGCTAATGGATTTTTTATGACTGCATTGAATAATTCTAGCACACACTCAGCCTTGAATACGAGATGTGTTCATACTGAACCACTTGCTTGCGCAGAATAATTCGTCCTTGAAAAGTTGCAGACTTCATGAGAGCGACGTTGTGCGTTCAAATTGAATGTAGACACCAGCAAACCCTTTGCTTGTTGATAAGTTGACCAAAACGATACCTTTTATCAGCAAAATTGTTGATGATCTTTAATGCAATTAGTGCGCGTACAGATGAAGCATTATCATACTTGACGAAGGACGTCGTATCTCCGGATGATAATTCAAGTATTTTTTTATAGATCTTACGTAATTAATTCATTGACAGAAGCGAGATTTTATTAAAACACAGTACAATAACTTCAGGAATTATATATAACAGTCAGAGATGGTTTCAAGACTCGATATACCATTTGACGTCAATTTAGTACACAAAAATAACACCGCACATAATTCATGGTTCGGGTGCCAATTTGTAGCGCCACCAACTAGTCCCTCTTTTTTGCTCCTCGATGAAAACAGTAAAAACGCCAATTCACATGATAATACCATCCATCGTTTATTGAAAATATAAGCCATTTATAATCAAATAGCCTTTTGAGTGGTTATCAGATTTTACGATGGTAACCAATTGTTAATAACGTTAACAATAATCTAAACAAACGAAAAAGACTGTTCTAGAAAAATGACCTATGAAGGAAAATCAGCGGAATTCATAATCTAAAATTAAGAAAATCAATAATCTGAAAATTGTATTCTGTACGTACAAGAATGTAATGATTTAATATCAGCAGTGCTACATCTCCTGCCGCCAAATGTGACATTTACGTCAAGTTTAAATCGAAATCCTGTGCAGGGTTTTGTTCTAGTTTCTTGTGTATATTCTAGAGTTGTTTCTATCATGCCACTTTGCTTTTGACATTATGACGTACTCGTTGGCAGTTGACGTGATGATGACATATTCTGGATAGGTATCGCTTCCTGATATAATTGGGATCCGAAACGGAGCTCAATTCCAGGCTTCAATCGATCAATGGGAACCGGTTTATAACTTCGGTTGTAGTCGATAAAATATTTGTCGTGAACTCGCTTGATTATCTGGCGAGGCATGGAGTATTATGGTTTCATAGTTAGCCGTACCGCGTTCACTCGTACATAAACTGACTTACATGTGTCCATAGCTTTGGATTTATGAACTGGTATATGGTGTTCACTAGTGAATTGCGAACACAGATTGTTGAAATCGCGCTAGAGTTGCTATATTGTGCCGCGTAATCGGTCTAGTTTAACTGATGAAATCCAATGCTAAATATATTTTAATTTATTGTTTTATAAATTGATTAATTTATACACATATTTATATGGCAGGATTGACTATTTGAGTCATTTCGGTGTTACCAATACATTGCATAAATTATAAAATTAACCACAAGCGGAACAACTGTTCTGTTTATATTGGCCACTCATCAAAATTTATACATAATTTCCCTGGCCGGAACGGCTAGTTGATAATAATACCGTTTAAAATGCGAAATGGTAATTATCTTAACACAAGACTCTCAGAACCATGTATGATTGTCAAATTATTGTTTAAATCAAAGTTGCAAGAATGATATGAACACCGATTCCGTGATATATACAGTTGTAAGTATAAACCAAGCTTTGTGTATAGCAAAAAATGAAATTCATCTAGTGGGCCGGTGTCGGGAAGGCTTCAAAATCTGTGAAGATTTTTGCTCAAACTTGGTTAGAAATGTGGAACACTTGCCACGGAGGCTATGACTCTAGCCATTACGCTTGAAGTAAACACCAATCCAATTGTATTTAACCAGTCGTCGAACAATATAGCAAAACTACCGCCAGTCGCACGCACTTAACCGTTTCGAACTTCCATGATCGTCATCAGAGTACGACGGCAAACTGACTGGCGAGAGTCAAACCGCATTGCAGATATATGGAAAGCAAAATTAGATATGCGGCTCTCACCCCTAGTAGTCTCGCATATATTGTACTTGACTTACAAGTACATTGTAGATAAGGCGTGCGAGTGGCGGTAGTTTTGCTATGTTGTTCGATGACTGGTTAAATACAATGGGATTGGTGTTTAATACAAGCTCGCAAACATAATTTAAAAATAATTACAGACTATGGTACTTTGTTGGAATTTTAGGTCTATAGGGATGCCGCACAGGCTTCACTTGGAAGGAAGGCTAAAAATAAACGTCACTTAATAAAGATCTAAAAAAATTGTGCAGATTCTGGCATGGAGCCCACATACTGCACAATAAATGTGCCCTTGTTTGAAATCTGTCTGCAGAAAAGTTTGTGTAGTACGTGGATCAGGATAGATTTAAATAATTTTTTTATTAAACTCATAAAAATGGAACCAAATGGAAGAACTAGTAATCCTAATGTTATTAATTTTTAAAGATAAGTCCCAATTTAAAATTATAGATTTTCCTTTTTAGCATCTGAAGCCAGCGAAAACCTTAACTCGTAAAATCGCGGAAATATGCGTAAAAATAAAAAATCTATTCAGATATGAAATAGCGAATTGAATATTGTTCAGGGGCACCTGAAGTAATAAGTGAGAGTAAAGAAATATTTACTGCATTTCGTAAATAATTAGATTCGCTTTAATTTTATTTCTGTCAACTTTAACGAAACACCAGTAAGCCAAAGAATCAATTATTATTTAGATTAAATATATTTTGCGCACAAAATTCCTAATGCATAGAAAATAACATCTGAAGTATTTAAAGCGAAATACTCTGTCACTTCCATACATTCATATTAATTCAACTTTCTCGTATATTTATTGAATGAGAAGTCTAAGTGTGAATGAGTGTTGACCGAGCTTTTGACCACTTTATGTAGCCATAGCTTTGTTTTTCATTTCTTTTATGTTCGAATTAGATATATTGTTGCGTCTGTACGTCAACTCATAAATATGTCGGCAATGGCCAAGAGTACAAATTACATTATGTAGACTTATCTTTGAATGTCACTTCTTTAGAGTTTTAATGAGATATTTTGTTACGTCTGTTCATGAATATGTCGGCTATGACCAACACTTAAGATAAATTTATGTTTCCAGAGCTTAGATTCTAATTTATTTTCTGCTCGAACTAGGTTAATTGTTGCGTTTATATTTCGGCTCATAAATGTCGGCCGTGATCAAAAGATTATTACAGTATGGAAACGAACAAAATGAAATTAATTTTAATCAAGGTGCGATCTTAGTATAACACGTGGCCCATTATTTGCATACATTTGTTAGTATAAACTAAGAATTGCGTAGAGTTGAAAAAGCAATTCATCCAGTTGACCGGTTTTGTCCTTATTGGGAACTCATCACGTACTGTCCAGAATTTGCCGCGGTCAGGGCTCGAACCTGGGCACGTCTGCTTCGGAATCTGGTGCTCCTACCATTTAGCCATCTTGCCGCACATTAATGCAATTTAAGGATTGCTTGTCCCGTTCAAACAATATATATCGCTATTCAAGTTGTCTTGAATAAAGATTGTTTTTGCGAACCTGGATTAATTGAAATTAACTGATCTGCGTTTTGACTAACGCAGCTTTCATTGTTCCAGTAGTTTTCTTTCAAGTTGTCTTGTTTCAGTTTTTCATGTCTATTATCTATATGCTCAATTACTACCAGCTAGCCTAAATATTAATATAAATTGGTCGAACAGAATTAAACAGAGAGAGAGATAGATAGATAGATAGATAGATAGACAGATAGAGAGAGAGAGAAAGAAAGAAAGAAAGAAATAAAGAAAGAGAGAGAGAGAGAGAGAGAGAGAGAGAGAGAGAGAGAGAGAGAGAGAGAGAGAGAGAGAGAGAGAGAGAGAGAGAGAGAGAGAGAGAGAGAGAGAGAGAGAGAGAGAGAGAGAGAATATTTTATTAGGGTTTAATGCTAGCTTACAACGTCGATTAGTTTGGAAACATTAATTTTCCCCAAAATTGTTAGACGTTTTTTTAATTAACTGCGTCCATTATTGTCTAAGATAATCACGCACGTCCCTCTACACTATACTTTATTCCATTTTTATGGACAAGTGATGAATATAATGCGATTTAACACGATTTTATGCTGACAAGTCAATTTTATGCGAACAAAAATTTTATCATAACTTTATATAAATATTTCTTCTACATTTTATAGATTGAATTCTTTTAATACATATATTTTAATAAGACATAAAATATTATTAAATCGGTAATAAAAAAGTTTTCAGATTTTGACATATCCAAATGTAATAATTAGAATGGTCACAAGAAAAACACGCGTTGGTCTTTAATAGGACCATCATTATAAGACTTGCACAGCCTCGTCGTGTAAATAAAAAGTTATCTGTTTGAAAACTACTATTTCAATATCGTATTTAAGGTAAAATTTTCAAAAAAAGCACATTTCTATAGCAGAAGCATAATAATTACAAAAAATAATGTTAACAATAATTATTTCTTGAATGAAAATATTTACACTATTTTGGTATATATCGAACTATAGCACCTGAAATAATTTTATGTGATTCTGTGATGCTACTATAGTAATACGGAATTTTAACGATAAAAATAAATTATCAACCTTCCTCCACATTAAAATAATCCCGAATGAAATTCGACTTTGTGGGGACTTATAAATTTCATAATTTACTTTCAAGACGTGCGATATGATGAAATATGAATACTGTTAAATTAATCGTGTCAAAGTGTGTTTAAATGTTTATAAGTTTTCGGTCACAGCTTAAATTAATATAAGGGTTAACAAAGGATTTCACACTTTGCAGTTGAATTAGTTATAATTTTATTTGATATAGCCGTTTCTTTTCAACTATTTGGATTTTCTACTTTGAATAACTATATTGATTCTAAAACAGTCCTCTCACGATCGGAATATTAAACAAGTGCAGGAACAAGTTAAATTTTTAAAACTGACATGCATAGTATTTTTATCTTTGATTCAGTGATTATGTGCTTTTCAAGGATCTTCTCATAAAGGCGGTCGATAATAGTTGCGAATAATTATTTCAACATAAACGAATTTGGCTTCTTTCGAAGTGTAGCGAATAAAGCGTTGGTTATTTTATTTATTTATTTTGGCCCGTAGCCATAGAAATTCCGGCTTGACGACCGGCGGGCTCAAGCTAGTCAACCCGGGATTGGTAGCATGAACCTTGCCGGGCCATAAAGGGACACAGCCATCATCCCGTTTCATGTGAAGCCTCGAGTTTGGTCTAACTGCACTGTAACTTTTTTGTTAAATGTGTAGTGACGGAATGAGAGCAAGCGTCCAGACGTGAAGGGCAAGTTTCGGCTGCTGAAGGGAACTTTGGCCACTGGCATCTGGGCAGATAGTGCTCATCAGCCTTGGTTGGCAGACTATCTAGGAGAAGGAAAACTCCGAATACAAACCATCACTAGGAATGGGCGACCTAGTGTTCTTTTACAGTCCACATATAACCATGACAAGTACAACTTACAATAATTACATACTGCATCGGCCGTCGCGCAGTATAAAAAGGGTCGCCTTATCTGCTGAGCCGCGCAGGGTGGATAAGCGAAAACGGGCTACTGCAGGCAACTCTATCTCCGATTCTGCCTCCTTTCCTTCCCCTTCCTCTTCTCAATCTAACAATAACTCTCTTTTAGATATTATAAATATGGTTGGTTTAGATCATAACACTGAGCCCAATACCAGGTTGCCAAATATCAAAAATGGTTCTAGTAGACGATCATTCATTAAATCTAGGTTAGGTTTTAACGTAGGCGCATTTAATGTGCGAACATTAAAACAACTTGGACAGCAAGAATCTCTTGCTCGTACGTTGGATAAATTAGAAATCGACATATGTTGCGTATCTGAAACCAGAATACAGGATCCTACGTGCATTACAGAACTGGTTGCACCATCCCTATCTACGCGTTATTGGCTTCGAACATCTGGTTCCACAGAGTTCTCTCAAGCCGGTAAATGGGGCGTTGGTATTGCCCTTAGCGCGCGAGCTGAAGCTTGCTTAATTGAATGGATCCCTTTAAATAGTCGATTGTGTGCGGCACGTTTAAATACATCTACTAAAATCAAAGCAAAAACCGTTATAATGGCTGTCTCTTAGTTTTATCTGCATATGCTCCTCTCGATTGCAGCACAGAAGAAAGCAAGAACGCTTTTTGCTCAGAATTAAGCTCCTAAAGCACGAAGTTCGGATATAGTCCTGTTTATGGGTGACATGAATGCTGAAATTGGGCGCTTAAGCAATACAGAATTTCATTTATGTGGAAGATACACTATAAGCTCGTCTCGAAACGATAATGGTGAATGGCTTTTGGATAGCTGCGCTGAACATAGACTATATTTAAGTAGTACAAACTTCAGACGTTGTGTTAGACATTGTGCTACATAGCGTCCTCCAGCATCCGGACAGCGGTGGACTTAAATAGATAATGTAGCAATTAGTTATAGATAGCATGGCTGCATTCAGGGTTGTTGTTCTTTTTGGAGCACATATGTCGACTCGGACCATGCACTTATCCGTTGTAGATTTGCACTAAAATTTTCCGGGAAAATAATTAAGAATAAACCCCAAATTGATGTAGGCAAACTTGAACAACCGTCCTTCCGACAACTTATGAAAATATTCTAAAGGCTAATCTAACTGGTCTGAATGGCGAAAATCCGAATATACTTTGGTCCAAAATAAGTTCCACTATGCACAATGCAGGTACTACTGTATGTGGCATTGCAGGCCCCCGTAGAAATAATCACTGGCTCTCTGTAAAATCTATGGAGATACTTGAAATAAGGCGCCAAATTCCACCTGGCTCGACTCATAATAATACCCGTCGCAATATAAGACGCCAACTTAAGCGCAGTCTAAAAGTCGATCTCGAAAACTTTTGGACCAGAAAGGCTGAAGAAATGGAAGTAGCTTTCGCGTCAGGTAATAGTCGCTGTTTGTTCCAACTTATCCGCGCAACAGGTCCGAGAAAATTAAAAGTTAGTGAAACTATAAATGATAGTAACAACGATTTAATAACCGATAAAATAAGTCGTCTTGACAGGTGGGCTGAACACTTTAGAGATCAATTTTCTTGGCCACCCGCGTCAGTTCCGATTCCCGAAAGCATGTCTGCATCAACAGTGTGGAATGTTAGTCCCGAAGAACCATCCGAGTTAGAAGTACGCGATGCAATCCTATCTCTTAAACGCCGCAAAGCCGCAGGCCCCGATGATTTGCTTCCAGGATTGTTTAAGGATGGTGGCGATATAATTTCAGGAGCGTTGACCAAACTTTTTCATACTATATGGAATGAGGAAACCGTACCACTTGACTGGAATGAGTCGACCATCATTCCCATCTTCAAAATAGGCAATCGTAATTCGTGCGATAACCATCGTGGTATAAGTTTGACTCCGGTCGTATCAAGGTTATTTGCTTCGATTATCCTACGTCGTCTTAGCGCTTCACGTGAATCACATATAAGAGAAGAACAGGCCGGATTCCGCGCAGGACGAGGTTGTATAGATAATATTTTTACGTTAAGGCAAGTTCTCGAACAGAGACATTTATATCACCGTCCCACAATAGCCGTCTTTCTAGACTTCAAGGGTGCATTTGATTCGGTGGATCGCAATGTTTTATTCCATATCTTGTCGAAAAGCGGTGTGCCCACAAAATTTGTTAATATTATACGAGCTCCCTACACAAATACTTCTGGTCGCGTTAAAGTCTACAACGAATTAAAGCATAACTTTACAATCAGTAGTGGTGTGCGTCAATGTTGTCCACTTTCCTCATTTTTGCTTAATTTTGTAATCGATGCTATTATGAACAACTCTCTCCCACACATTCAGGATGCTGAAGTTGAAGTTCTCCCGTGCGATAAACTAGTCGATCTTGACTATGCGGACGATATCGTACTATTATTCGACAACCAGGATGCTGCCCAGGCCACCTTGAATAGATTAACGGACGTTGTTCCGTCATTTCGGTATGAAATTCGCACCCTCTAAATGTAAGATATTGTTACAGGATCACCCACCACTCACTCCAACGTTGCGACTGCAGAATGAAGATCTAGACATAGTCGACAGGTTTACATATCTTGGGAGCTCTATCAATAACGTAGGCAATATGTCCGACGAGGTGAGAATACGGATCGCGAAAGCTAGAGTAGCTTTCTCGAACCTTCGTCATTTATGGAGAAACGCGAATATTTCACTTTGCCTTAAAGGTCGTGTTTACAATGCATCTGTACGCGCAGTCTTACTATACGCTAGTGAAACTTGGCCTCTTAGAGTTGATGATTTGAGACGCTTACAGGCATTCGATCATCGTTGTTTGAGAAGTATAGCACATGTTGGTTACCAACAACGAATAACTAACGTTGACATCCGTAGACGTATTTTTGGATCTGACAATAAGTGCTCGTCGTTAGAAAAACAAATAAGGCTCCATCAACTTCGTTGGCTCGGTCACGTTTTGCGTATGCCCTCATTTCGATTGCCCAATAGAGCTCTGTTCTCTCATCCAGCACCAAATTGGCGTAAGAAACAAGGTGGGCAGATTTTGACATGGCAGAAACAATTAAAGTCACTTACATCCAAATTGGGTAGTATAGGACCCACTCGTCTGCCGGGATGGGGTCCTCGTGCGCATCACAGTTCTTGGTTAGAAACCCTTAGCGATATGGCATCGAATCGAGCTCAGTGGCGATCTTGTTGTAGATGTCTAGTAGAATCATCTTCGTAACTTTCTTTTCTTAGTAGGGCAAAGTTAGCTGCGAGGTTTGGTTTGTTTATGACGTGATACAGTGAAATCCGCAAGGAAGCTGTATTGCTGATGTCGCCTTGCCCGAATGCTAACTTGGTCATAATGGTGTTGTTGAGAGGTTTAGTTTGCTTCATTTCTGTGAGTTATCCTGATAAATTTACTCATAGTAGCAAGGTAGTCCTTCTCTCTCTGTCTCTCTCTCTCACCTCTTGCAAATCTCACTAATAATTTGTCTAAATTCACTTATATACTTTTTCACTCCTTATGGTTATATGGCAGTGAAACATAAGTCACTTTTGACTTTTGTGTGGCTGGACATAATGATGATAATAATGATGATGATGATGATGATGATGATGATAATGATGATGATGATGATGATGATGATGATGATGACGATGATGATGATGATGATGATGATGAGGATGATGATGATGATGATGATGATGATGATGATGATGATGATGATGATGATGATGATGATGATGATGATGATGATGATGGTGATGATGATGATGCTCGAGACAGGATATTCCACAAACTTCCTATTATATGAAAGTATAAAATATGTTTATAGGTTGCAATTTCAGCTTTGATTATATTGCGAGGATAAAGTGAATATTTTTCAAAAGTTTATTATACTGACGATTCTCCAATGGGTTCATTATCAATTCCGCTTATAGTAAGTAGAACCGGCGGTAAATAACTTAACCAGTGATCATTGGGTATGTTGCGTAAATAATCATTAAGCATTCTAAGGTTGCGTTAATCGATATAGTTTGATTTTAAGTTATATGCGTTTGAAATTTTGTATTTTCTCCTAATTTAATGGTAAAAATCTTGTAAATTTCAGAACATTTATTGCTAACCTCTGCCTGCAATAAGATGTTGTTGTATATCATATATGGCTATCCAATATAAGAGTACATTCTCAATATTTTTATGTGTCCTAGAAACACTTATTGGAACAGTGACTAGCCAATGAGCGAAACCTTCTGTTATCATCAAGTATATTTATAACCATAACGTACAATTAAATACTGTTTGTTGCGAAGAACTAATATATATGCAAGAATGTATTAGGTGTTGCGAACCTAGTAATAAATTAGTTCAGTTGTGACCAGAAGGATAAACCAAAGGCAGCATGAACGGAAAGTATAATCTCATGCACATTCGTTTCGTGCTTACTGGCGACTCATCAGTAAGAGCCGGTATTACGCCCTTTAACCACTATATATTTGGTGAGGAATGTGGAATAATAGGACGGTACAATCTCCTAGACGAATGTGTAAACCTGCAATAGTGAAGCTAACATCATCTAAAGTCAACGACAATGCGACTTCAACGCTAACTCACACTATATAATATATATACCGAGTCTGTAAAGGATACTAACACTATGGCTATTGTGTTAGTAACCGATACCAACATTATTTTACCGAAAAGGTACCGGATACTAACACTATGGTTTCCGAGTCGGTACATGGTACCAACCTGATGGATATCAATTTATGCTAAAGTTCACCAAAATTGAGAATTACAACAATTTCTGAACACCTGTTACTCCAGTAAATCCATACACATGTTGGTACCATGTTCCGACTCGGAAACCGTAGTGTTAGTACCATGTACCTTTTCGGTAGAATAATGTTGGTATCGGTTACTAACACAATAGCCATAGTGTTAGTATCCTTTACAGACTCGGTATATATGTTATATAGTGTGAGTTAGCGTTGAAGTCGCATTGTCGTAGACTTTATATGATGTTAGCTTCACTATTGCAGGTTTACACATTCGTCTAGGAGATTGTACCGTCCTATTATCCCACATTCTTGACCAAATATATAGTGGTTAAAGGGCGTAATACCGGCTCCTACTGATGAGTCGCCAGTAAGCACGAAACGAATGTGCATGAGATTATACTTTCCGTTCATGCTGCCTTCGGTTGTAATTCTCAATTTCGGTGGAATATAGCATAAATTGATATCCATCATGTTGGTACCATGTTCCGACTCGGAAACCATAGTGTTAGTACCATGTACCTTTTCGGTACAATAATGTTGGTATCGGTTACTAACACAATAGCCATAGTGTTAGTATCCTTTACAGACACGGTATATATATTATATAGTGTGAGTTAGCGTTGAAGTCGCATTGTCGTAGACTTTATATGATGTTAGCTTCACTATTGCAGGTTTACACATTCGTCTAGGAGATTGTACCGTCCTATTATCCCACATTATTGACCAAATATATAGTGGTTAAAGGACGTAATACCGGCTCCTACTGATGAGTCGCCAGTAAGCACGAAACGAATGTGCATGAGATTATACTTTCCGTTCATGCTGCCTTTGGTTTATCCTTCTGGTCACAACTGAACTAATTTGTTACTAGGTTCGCAACACCTAATACATACTTGCATAACGTAAAATCGCTTCCTTAAATCCATGAAGACTTCACTGAATCGAACAGCAGGTATTCCAAATTTGATCTTGCTGATGTTTGCTATGTTAATATGTCTATAATATCTGGCGCTTGTGGCATATTGAAAAATTTTAAACGGTTTACCGGAGACACACCCACGTATTCTAATCCACTTTCATTAGTACTTTATATAATGCTCATAATCATTCATATATGTTCGTCTAAAAACTCGTCAAATCATATGCTTATAATGAATTCCAATCTAGATAAATTTTTGTTTTTGTCACAGATGTTACAATTTAATAATTGATTATATAGACCAACTATTCAGGTTTAGATTGAACAAAACCCATTTTTAATGCGAACAATTGCTTTAGGCTGATCAATTGTATATAGAATGTAACTAAGAACTAAAATTGTGTCAAATGGATAAATCTGCGAGTCGGTGAATAGAAAATTAGCGTTTGCTTGAATATATATTCTTGCGTCATGCTGACAAGACATTATATTTATATAAATTGACCATGCAAAACTGTGTAGCTAAAAATTATTTGTTGTTCCTTTCATTGCGTGAGAGTGTAAATTTTATAGCTAAAGAATGTTCACGCAGTATAAACCAAAACAGTAGAAATTAGATATTTGTATGCTTTCTCACGCGGGTAGTAACCTCAACAATTCAACGAATGAATCAGCTGCAACAACGAAAATCAGCTATAATGGAAGATATATGCCTAGTTTAGAAGCAAAATTATCTAACCGACAATAAACATCTTCCTGCTCTAATATATACAGTTGCACATATTTTATTCCTGAAGTCTGGCAGATGAATGGCTATTTTCTGCTTTCGTATATCACATGTAACATAAATTTATTTATCATTGGCAATGCACGTGCAATTTATATTATACATTGTGTAATCTTAGAAGTAGGTTACTTTGTATTTTAGAACACTCTAATAACCTGTATTGACCTTTATTTCATGTAATTAACAGTCTGTTCGATTGTCCTGTGTTATTTAATCGACAAGCTATGCACGATGAATTATTTTTAAAGTAGACACTATCGGCTATTTTTCATTAATTAAATGTAAATTTAAAACCCTGCATAGCAAGGAATTTTTTGCCTTGAATAAACCATATTAAGCTGCTTCTAGTTCATTTACTTTTAATCAAGGTTGCGAAATTGATGCAAACACCTGACCCATTGTGTACATACATTTGTCAGTATAAACTAGGTATTGTATAGTGTGGAAAAGGCAATTCGTACAGTAGACCGGTTTCGTATTTATTGGGAACTTCATTTGTCGTTTTACGGGATATCGCGATTATTTTATTCTATTTAGTTTTGTCACCAGCTTTATGTTTGAAACACGTATTGTTTTTAGATTTGCGAAAGTCTGCTTTTTCATTGTCTGTAAATCACGCACATTTCATGTAGAAATCAACATCATCTGTTGCACCACCAATGCTCCCTCATCATATATATATATATATATATATATATATATATATATATATATATATAATTGTGCATTAGATGTTGCGCACCTAGTAACAAATTAGTTCAATTATAACCAGAAGGATAAACCAAAGACAGCATGAACGAAAAGTATAATCTGGTGCACATTCGTTTCGTGCTTACTGGTGACCCATCAGTAGGACCCGGTATTACGTTAGTAAGCACGAAACAAATGTGCACCAGATTATACTTGGTTGCACCTGAGTTGATAACAATTATTCAGATCAATGTTGTTATCTTGATATAAACGCTTATCCCATTAGATTTATACATATGTCAGCGTTAACTAGGCATTAGGTAATGTACTGGATTAATTGCTTTTTCTACATTATACAAAGCGCAGATTATAATGGCAAATATATATATATAATTATATATATATATATTAATAATTTTCTATAGAAATTAAAGGCTATATTCCAATTTAAAATTTATATAAAAATATTTCCCTTTATGTAGCAAATGTTTACAAAATTTAGAGACAAAAGTTCTCATGGATTGTGTACATTTACAGTAGGCAAGCGATACTATTGATTAGGACAATATTCGTGTTTTATTCTTTGATGCAGAGAGAAAAGTATATGCAATTTTGTAGTAGGTGTTGCGTACCTATCAAAAAATTATTTCAATTAGGATCAGAAGGATGAACCAGTCAGCAAGAATGAAAGGCGTAATCTAATGTACACATGAGATACGTGCTTACCGACGACTCATCAGTAGGAGCCGCTACTACCCCTACACCCACTATTTATTTAGTCAAGGAACGTGGATCAATTGGAAGGAAAAATCTCATATATGAATGTGTATACAAGTAGTAGCGAATTTCACTTCATTTATTCATCAACATTGCGAATTCAAAGCAAAATCACTACATATAGAATAAATGAACCTTTAAGGGATACCAAAATCATGACGTTCCAGATGAGTGAAATTTGATCCATATTGAAATAAAAGATAAATGCCACACACATACTATTCCAGCCAAGCCATATAATTATTAAATTTCGTGTTAAAAATATAAAATTAAAATTATATTCTTTGCTGTGGAAAAACAATACGTATGCAGTTATGTATTAGTCATTGCGCACCTAGTAAAAATTTAGTTCGAAAAGGCCCAGAAGGATATGCCAAAGTCAGTTTGAAAAAAAGCTAAACTCTCCTTCATACATTAGTTGCACTCTAACTAGCGATCAATTTGTAGAAACAGGAATTACACCCAATACCCACTATAATTGTTATACTTGGTTAATGTAATTATTATATATAAGCGTGCATTACCTGCAATTTTAGTACTTTTATGTTGCGTTCTTATTAGTCAAATAAAATCCAATCAAACTCATCTATTCTTGTGCAAATAACTGTGTTATTCTGAAGCCTAAAATCCGTCTGATAAATATGTCTAATATAGAACAGTTAAATACTGTTTTGTTGCGGAGAACGAATATATATGCAAGTATGTATTAGGTGTTGCGAACCTAGTAACAAATTAGTTCAGTTGTGACCAGAAGGATAAACCAAAGGCAGCATGAACGGAAAGTATAATCTCATGCACATTCGTTTCGTGCTTACTGGCGACTCATCAGTAGGAGCCGGTATTACGCCCTTTAACCACTATATATTTGGTCAAGAATGTGGATAATAGGACGGTACAATCTCCTAGACGAATGTGTAAACCTGCAATAGTGAAGCTAACATCATATAAAGTCTACGACAATGCGACTTCAACGCTAACTCACACTATATAATATATATACCGAGTCTGTAAAGGATACTAACACTATGGCTATTGTACCGTCCTATTATTCCACATTCTTCTACCAAATATATAGTGGTTAAAGGGCGTAATACCGGCTCCTACTGATGAGTCGCCAGTAAGCACGAAACGAATGTGCATGAGATTATACTTTCCGTTCATGCTGCCTTTGGTTGTAATTCTCAATTTCGGTGGAATATAGCATAAATTGATATCCATCATGTTGGTACCATGTTCCGACTCGGAAACCATAGTGTTAGTACCATGTACCTTTTCGGTACAATAATGTTGGTATCGGTTACTAACACAATAGCCATAGTGTTAGTATCCTTTACAGACTCGGTATATATATTATATAGTGTGAGTTAGCGTTGAAGTCGCATTGTCGTAGACTTTATATGATGTTAGCTTCACTATTGCAGGTTTACACATTCGTCTAGGAGATTGTACCGTCCTATTATCCCACATTCTTGACCAAATATATAGTGGTTAAAGGGCGTAATACCGGCTCCTACTGATGAGTCGCCAGTAAGCACGAAACGAATGTGCATGAGATTATACTTTCCGTTCATGCTGCCTTTGGCTTATCCTTCTGGTCACAACTGAACTAATTTGTTACTAGGTTCGCAACACCTAAGTATGTTTAATATCTTATTAATGAGTTACTTTTCTTTAAATCAAGTTTGCGAGCTTGAAGTTAACACCAATCCCATTGTATTTAACCAGTCGTCGAACAACATAACAAAACTACCGCCAGCCGCAAGCACTGATGCGCTGACCTTCTCGATTATCATCAGAGTAGACGGCAAACTGACTATCGAGGATAAAACCGCAGTGAATATCCTCGATGGTCAGTTTGCCGTCGTACTCTGATGATGATCAAGGAAGGTCGAAACGCGTCAATGCGTTGCGGCTGGCGGTAATGTTTTTTATGTTGTTCGACGACTGGTTAAATACAATGGGATTGGTGTATACTTCAAGCTCGCAAACTTGATTTTAACAATTGTTACCACCACTCGCGCAAACAATTATTGTTAAATTAATGAGTTACTTGTTTAATTATTAAATAAAATAAAAACAATTTATCTTCTGGTACTAATTTAAAAAAACTATTGTGTGCTATATATAAATGATCATGATAATAATTAATTTAATAAGAGTTGAGATTTTGGTATAAACACCATTCCCATTATATACATATATATATTTTTAATATAGACTAAGCATTTTGTAATGTAGACCGGTTTCAAGAATTGTCCAGATATTCCTGCAGACAGAGCTCGTACCGGGATATGTCTGCTTCAGAGTTTGTGACTCTAACAATTGTGCCATGCTCCGCAGTTAGTATACAACAGAAAGTGGTTTGTAGCGTGTGGCAGGGTGGCTCAGGGATTAGAGTCACAGATTCTAAAGCAGATGTGCCTGGGTTCGAGCTATGTCCACGTCAATTTCTGGTGCGTATTTGAAGACTTCTCAAAGAAAGACATCACCGGTCTACTGGATGAATTGCCTTTTATATGTTAAACAATGCTTAGTTTTTTATTGACAATTATATATATATATATATATATATATATATATATGGGAATGGTGTTTATATTTAAAAAATTGCAAATTAGTACTATACCTAGTCGCATTGCTACAGCCATAATAATTTTAAAATTGTTTTTATTACATGCTTAATTTAATAATAAAATATAACAAGTCTACCTTTTAACATTCAACAAACCAGACAATAATTTAAATTAAGTTTGCGAGCGTGAAGTAAACACCAATCCCATTGTATCTAACCAGTCGTCGAACTACATAGCAAAACTGCAGTCAGTCACACGTACTGACGCGTTTCGACCTTCCATGATCATCAACAGAGTACGACGGTAAACTGACTAGCGAGGATCAATCCGCATTGCATATATATGGAAAGCAAAATTAGAACTGCGCTAGTCCGTTTGCCGTCGTACTCTGCAGCCAACATTTCCAGTCAAGTACAATATATGCCAGACTACTAGAGGTGAGAGCCGCATATCTATTTTTGCTTTCCATATATATGCAATGCGGTTTGATCCTCGCTAGTTAATTTGCCGCCGTACTCTGATGATAATCATGGAAGGTCGAACCGCGTCAGAAGGTGTGACTGGCGGTAGTTATACTATGTTATTCTTACAGACATTCGCAGTAATGAATAACTTACTTGTTACGAAGTTCGCTTTCTCATTCTTAGATGCAAATGACTGCTTTTTTAATTAAGAGTATTTAACCGTGGAAGATTATTTGTCGAATACCAACACATAGAAATAAATGTTTTCGGAAAACTGGCGTGTTAACCATCTGTATTTAAAGTATTGTCTACCACTGGACAATTAAACAATCGCTGTTTGCGCGGGTGCTATTAACATTTCTTAAAATCAAATATGCAAACTTTAAATAAACACAAATGGCGCTGTATTCATTCAGTCGAACAACATATCAAAACTACCGTCAGTCGTACGTACTGATGCGCTTCGACCTTCCAGGATTTTCATCGTAGTACGACGACAAACTGACTACCGAAGATCAAACGCAATTCACATATATTAAAAGCAAAATTAGACATGCGGCACTCACGTCTGGAAGTCATGCGCACATTGTACTTGACTGGAAATGTCGGCAGTACCATTTCTGTTCCATCACGAACATTAACTTTTTGCAGTTTTCGCCACATATATATATATAGGTAATACGATTAAATAATCATTGATTGCATGGATTGCGAAAAAATGCTTTAACTCATGTTTGCAAGCTTGAAGCAAACACCAATCCCATTGTATTTAACCAGTCGTCGAGCATCATAGCAAAACTACCGTCAGTCATATGTACTGACGTATTTCACCTTCCTTGATCATCAACAAAGTAAGACATCAAACTAGCTAGTGAGAATCAAACCACAATTCATATATATGAAAAGCAAAATTAGATTTGGATCTCTCACCTCTAGTAATTTTGCGTACATTGTATTTGACTGGAAATACCGGCTGCACAGTTTGTATGCTGTCATGAACATGAACTTTCTTCAGCTTTCGATATATGTATATAAGTCATAAATTTAAACAACTATTGATTGCGTGGGATTTGGTACGTTTCTTTAAATCAATTTTGTAAGCTTGATGCAATAACGAATCTCCTTCTGGTTAAACAGTCGCACAGCACACGTTGGAAAAATTTGACCGTCTGCCAAGTTTTAATACCGTCGTAAAGTCCATCCCCTCCTCAACGTGGTACGACGGTGTCAACCATGTCTCGATGGCCGATCGTACATGGGCTAACGGGGCTATGGCGGTGGTGTCACCAGGGCGTGGTGGATTTCTGACCGGCAATCGGATCTCCTATAAAATACCACATGAGCCCGACGACGGCACCATGACTTGGCGTGTGTTCCCCGCCAGAAAAAGGGTTCAACAGCCACAGGATTACATGGACTCCTGGACAGTACCCCGTACTTCCGAATGGCGAATGAGCTCTCAACAGCCAACGGCAACTATGCAACTTACTGCTGCCTTGCAGACTGCGCTTGGATGTGCAAAGGCTAGAGGTGCGTCCTCGATCAAAAAGCCGAGTGGTGAGGGGACACCACTTGTACCAAATTCCAAAGAAACTCCATGAAATCAATGGAGCCGGCTTATCCTCCAAAAGGAGTCAGCCGCAGTAAAGTAAAGTAAAAGTAAGTTTTAATAACGATACCGTATTAGCTTCTGTTTTTTTATACTGCCGGGCCATGAACTATGGAAAAATCAGTCGTGTGCGCTTGAATGCGTGAGAAAATTTATCTTTTATGTTTATTGATTTATCTTTTCATTCATATAGGGCACTCAGTAAAGTTTGTTTATTTTACTGATATACAACAACGCTTAGTTTGAATATTATTTGGTATCGAACTCTAGTTTCATTTCAAATGACATTATGTTCTATGCATATATATATATATATATATATATATATATATATATATATATATATATATATATATGTGTGTGTATACATCGTATGTGTATAACCAACAGATAAACTGTGTTAACCAGGTAAATACCAGTAGCGCACGAATAACAACCACCGGCTCGATACAGAAGCAATATTATGTATATTTTTCAATTGTAAAAATTACTTAAAAGAAGACAAGTTGAACTTTGTATGTGAAATTTATTTTTAACAATCTAACATACCCTTTTGATTATTTTAAACTGGTTTATGCAGGACACAATGTTATGCTTCTTCTATCAATAACGAATACGTTTGTTCTAGCTCAGGTGTGTTTTGTTGTGATGTGGTCATACTTCATATGTCAAATTTTAAAATGAATCGTTCAATTCAATAGCTCATGCATCATTACATAGCAGACACAGCAGACCTTCAGCACAAACTCGAAAACACTACAGTTTCTACAAAGCTTGGACGAAAATTAATTTAAAAGTCAATTTTGCCTACCCAAACTGGCTTTTATTCTTTTATACCGAAAACAACGACACTTTTTATATCGTATCTTAGATTTCAAATGGCGGCGAAAAACTAAGCGTGAGAGACAATAAAGTGTTTTGGATGATAGCATAAGAAAAGCAATAAAACTACTGGAAGAACTAAAAAGTTACTGCTTTCTAAAAAGAGACAGTCAGAGGTAGCCAGAGCACCAAATGAGCCAAAACAAAGTGAGAGTAAAATTCAATCAGAGTATAAAACTATGCCAAACAGATATGCAAAGCATAAAAACTCAACGCAATACCGAGCTCAAGTCAATTTCAGAAAATAGTTTAAACAAACAACTTTCACTAAATAATAAATTTAATTGATAGTTAAAGACTCCAGTTGAAACAGAAACATGGTGGGAGAAATGCTAAACAATTGACAAGTAATTGTATATTATTTGTTGCGCACCCAAAAAAATTAGTACAAATAGGACCAGAAACATAAGCCAATATCAACAAAAACGAAAATTATAATCGCATGTACACACGTTATGTGCTTACATGCGTCTTACCAGTAGGAGACGGTACGACGCTCTATAACCACTATATATTTGGTGGGTCAACTGGCAGGGGAAAATCAATGCCACTTCAAAGACAACTCACTATACATAAAATATACCGAGCATGGAAAGGTTACAAGTACATTGGTTAACGAGTCGGTACGTGTTAACAACACTATAAATTTCGAGTCGGTACATAATACCAGTACTATGGTTGTCCAGTCGGTAAATGGTACCAACACAATGGACTACAAAATATGCTAAATTTCTACAAAATTGACAATTATAAATACATTTAAACATACCTTACGTTAACATATCATTAAACTCTGGCCTTGATCGATATCAATTATCACATTTCGCGATAATCATGATATCGTTCAATTAAATGCATAACAGTTATATTATGTTTTTTTCAACCAACAAGCACGTAACCTGTGTACATAAGTTTACGCCATCCGTTCATGCTGACCTTTATTTATCTTATGGTCCTATTTGAAAAGGTTGTTACAAAGGGCGCAACACCTAATTAACAGTTGTATATATATTAGTTCTCCGAAACACACCGCATATAACTAATATATATTTAATTGACTGATGTCCTAATTACCGCTAAATTTAATAACTGATGTTGATCAGGTTCACAGTTTATGATTATTCTGGAGTAACGGTTGTTCAAAAAGTCGTCATAATTCTAAATTTTTGTGAAGCATAGCATATTTTAAAATCCATTTTGTTGGTATCATGTACAGTCTTCGTAACCATAGTAATTATACTATGTGCCGTTTCGGCAACCATCGTGCTGGTATCAGGTACCGACTTGCCAAACTTTTATTATCATCAAGGTTGCGATCTTGATACAAGCACCTGAGCCATAAATTACTTGCATATACCAGTATATACTAAGAATTGTAGAGTAGAAAATGATATTCATCCAGTAAACCGGTTTCGTCCTTATTGGGGCCACATCACATACGGGCCAGAATTTACCGCCGTCATGTTCGAGTCCTGTCCACGGAAAATTGTGGCCAGTACGGGTTGAGTTCCCAATAAGGACGAAACCTTTTCTACATCATACAGTTCTTAGTTTATGCTGACAAATGTAAGTAATTAATGAGTCCGGTGTTTTTATCAAGATCGCAACTTTCATTATATTATACACCGTGTTTCCATGAGGAAGTGGTATGCTATAGGTTTTAAGCATTTAAAGAAAATCCACAATGTGTTATTATCACGAGATTCATTTCGACAAAAACGTGCAATAATATCAACTCGTTTAATAGTAGAGAGACCAGAGATAAAATGAAGCAATTCACAATCAGGATGCATTTTATGTTATAAAGAGTAGATAAACTACTAATGTTTATATATAAATTGGAAAGCAAACCAAGGTAGAAATATGTGAACACTAATACCTACTACTAACTACCACTAACTACTAATGTCTGCTACCTTCATTGGTGCAGTAACCTGAAAAGATTTCAGAAGTTTTGTGGTTAAAATGACAGGTTGCTTTGCATTCATAGCATCACCTGAATTGGAAAAAATCACCCCAAGAAATCCACATTTGTTTTGTTGCCTTACGTTGAAACAGTTACATTAATTAAATAAATTGCTTATCAACGCCCGCGGAACCAAATTTTGTTCAATTATATTAATTTTCAATTAAAAACCACGTCCCCATTTAGCGTGATTTCTGTTCTATAATGAGAGATTTGGATTTATTTGTTGGAAATTTTGGCACATAGGTTTGCTATATAGGCTTCACCATAAGGAAAGGCTATCTAAGAAACATAAGCAATTATATTACCAAATATTTTGTGAAATGTACGGCAGGGCGCCTCAATGGTTAGAGCAACAGATTCCGGAGCAGACTTGCTAAGGTTCAAGCCCTGTTCGTAGCAACTTTTGGACAATACGTGATGATTTCTCAATAATGTAGTAATCGGTCTAATGGATGAATTGTCATTTCTACATTTTATATAATGCTTCGATTATACTGATAAAATATGTACATAATGGGGCAGGTGCTTAAATTACGAAGGCTAACCTCATTTAATTAATCGTTATCGCCGCCGCGCAACCAATTTGCATTTAGTTTATTAAATTACTTATATTTATTAATAGTTGCAATGACATAGCATACACGAATGTATGTTCGAAGAATGACGAGACCAGAAACTTGTTAAATTCCTTATGAACAATATGTTAACTTTTAATCAAGCATAGGTTCCATACCTACCGATTACTCATTAATAATAATCTGCAATGCGCTGCAAACTCGCTTGCACTCTCTCATTCTCTCTCTCTCTCTCTATATATATATATATATATATATATATACATATATATACATATATACATATATATGTATATATGTAGATATACATAAACATATAGATATATATACATATACATATACATATACATATACATATACATATACATATACATATACATATACATATACATATACACATACATATACATATACATATACTGTACATATACATATACATATACATATACATATACATATACATATACATATACATATAGATATAGATATCCATATACATATACATATACATATACATATATCATATACATATACATATACATATACATATACATATACATATACATATACTATATACTATATATCATATACATATACATATACATATACATATACATATACATATACATATACATATACATATACATATACATATACATATACATATACATATACATATACATATACATATACATATACATATACATATACATATAAATATACATATAATGCGCCGCATACTTATCCAAAATTTTGTTAAAAATATCGTGGAAAATCATTAGTAAGATTAGGCCTTATGCCTGAAATCGCTATATGTTTGGTACACTTATTTAGCCTACATCGAAGAGGCAATGTTTATCACAGAATCCGCCATTGATTTTTGTAGGCGTTTTTAAGTGTGCCGCATAAAGTCGACTATTTACAGGTATCTTATCAGTTAAACAAGCTTCAGCTTGTGAGTTAAAAACAATACCGACATCAAATTTTCCGGCTCAAATTGTGCAGTGGAACCTGATTCGCGATGCCAATAACGCGAAGATAATAATGATGCGTAGAGATCTGTAATAGTCTTTGGAGCCTGCATTATAATTTTGGATCTGCAACATAAATCAATTTCTAAATTATACTTCATACGTACTCACGATTCTTGCTGCCAAATTTGTATTAACGTTAACACGTATTATTTCAAACACTTGTAATATTTAGCTATAAATTATCAAACTCATTGATTTGATAAACAGCCGCCATATCCATAAGAACTGCGAACGCGACATTGTTAGATTAATAAGAGAAAAGCAAAGAAATTGAGGCAGGTTTAGAAATGAAGGATTTTGTAAAAGATATAAATCAAATTCCCATTCATGCACCAGCTCCTTGACATTTACTAACTGAGAACAGTCGATGAATTCCCAATAAGGACGAAACCGGTCTACTGGATGAATTGCCTTTTCTACATTACACAATGATCAGTTTGTACTGACAGATAAATATAGTTTGTTGCGAAGAGCTAATATATATATGCAAGTATGTATTAGGTTTTGCGAACCTAGTAACAAATTAGTTCAGTTGTGACCAGAATGATAAAACAAAGGCATCATGAACGGAAAGTATAATCTCATGCACATTCGTTTCGTGCTAACTAGCGACTCATCAGTAGGAGCCGGTATTGCGCCCTTTAACCACTATATATTTAGTAGAAGAATGTGGAATAATAGGACGGTACAATCTCCTAGACGAATGTGTAAACCTGTAATAGTGAAGCTAACATAATCTAAAGTCAACGACAATGCGACTTCAATGCTAACTCACACTATATAATATATATACCGAGTCTGTAAAGGATACTAACACTATGGCTATTTTGTTAGTAACTGATACCTTTTTTGAAATCGATGAGTACCGGATACTAACACTATGGTTTCCGAGTCGGTACATGATACTAACCTGATGGATATAAATTTATGCTAAAGTTCACCCAAATTGAGAATTACAACAATTTCCGAACACCTGTTACTCCAGTTAAACCATACACTCTGGCCTTCATCGATATCAGTTATCACATTTCGCGGTAAGCATGACATCATTCAATTCAATATATTACAGTTAAATACTGTTTGTTGCGAAGAACTAATATATATGCAAGTATGTATTAGGTTTTGCGAACCTAGTAACAAATTAGTTCAGTTGTGACCAGAAGGATAAACCAAAGGCAGCATGAACGGAAAGTATAATCTCATGCACATTCGTTTCGTGCTTACTGGCGACTCATCAGTAGGAGCCGGTATTACGCCCTTTAACCACTATATATTTGGTAGAAGAATGTGGGAATAATAGGACGGTACAATCTCCTAGACGAATGTGTAAACCTGTAATAGTGAAGCTAACATAATCTAAAGTCAACGACAATGCGACTTCAATGCTAACTCACACTATATAATATATATACCGAGTCTGTAAAGGATACTAACACTATGGCTATTGTGTTAGTAACTGATACCTTTTTTGAAATCGATGAGTACCGGATACTAACACTATGGTTTCCGAGTCGGTACATGATACCAACCTGATGGATATAAATTTATGCTAAAGTTCACCAAAAATTGAGAATTACAACAATTTCCGAACACCTGTTACTCCAGTTAAACCATACACTCTGGCCTTCATCGATATCAGTTATCACATTTCGCGGTAAGCATGACATTATTCAATTCAATATATTACAGTTAAATACTGTTTGTTGCGAAGAACTAATATATATGCAAGTATGTATTAGGTTTTGCGAACCTAGTAAAAAATTAGTTCATTTATGACCAGAATGATAAACCAAAGGCAGCATGAACGGAAAGTATAATCTCATGCACATTCATTTCAAAAAGGTATCAGTTACTAACACAATAGCCATAGTGTTAGTATCCTTTACAGATTCGGTCTATATATTATATAGTGTGAGTTAGCATTGAAGTCGCATTGTCGTTGACTTTAGATTATGTTAGCTTCACTATTACAGGTTTACACATTCGTCTAGGAGATTGTACCGTCCTATTATTCCACATTCTTCTATCAAATATATAGTGGTTAAAGGGCGTAATACCGGCTCCTACTGATGAGTCGCCAGTAAGCACGAAACGAATGTGCATGAGATTATACTTTACGTTCATGCTGCCTTTGGTTTATCCTTCTGGTCACAACTGAACTAATTTGTTACTAGGTTCGCAAAACCTAATACATACTTGCATATATATTAGTTCTTCGCAACAAACACTATTTAACTGTAATATATTGAATTGAATGATGTCATGCTTACCGCGAAATGTGATAACTGATATCGATGAAGGCTAGAGTGTATGGTTTAACTGGAGTAACAGGTGTTCGGAAATTGTTGTAATTCTAAATTTGGGTGAACTTTAGCATAAATTTATATCCATCAGGTTGGTATCATGTACCGACTCGGAAACCATAGTGTTAGTCATCCGGTACCTCATCGATTTCAAAATGCGGTATCAGTTACTAACATAATAGCCATAGTGTTAGTATCCTTTACAGACTCGGTATATATATTATATAGTGTGAGTTAGCGTTGAAGTCGCATTGTCGTTGACTTTAGATTGCGTTAGCTTCACTATTACAGGTTTACACATTCGTCTAGGAGATTGTACCGTCCTATTATTCCACATTCTTCTACTGAATATATAGTGGTTAAAGGGCGTAATACCGGCTCCTACTGATGAGTCGCCAGTAAGCACGAAACGAATGTGCATGAGATTATACTTTCCGTTCATGCTGCTTTTGTTTTATCCTTCTGGTCACAACTGAATTAATTTGTTACTAGGTTCGCAAAACCTAATACATACTTGTATACTAACAGATGTATGTAAATAATGAGTCAGATGTTTATATGAAGATCGCAACCTTGATTATATTAGCTGATATTACCGCCCGCGCAACCACTGCTCGTTTAATTAAATAAAGGCTCAATTCAATAACACTACCTCATGTAGAGTAGGCACTGTTCAATAATGACTGATTGGGGAGGATTTGATGAAAATGTAGGTCTACAAGAATGTCATTTAGGCTCCAACTAAAGGAAAGGCTAACCAAGAAACATTAGTTACTATATAGCTGAAAGTTTTTCGTAGTGTGCGGAATGATCGCTCAGTAGTTAGAGCAACTTATATCGAAGCAGATGTACTCAGGTTCGAGCCCTGTCCGCGGCAAATTCTGGAAAGTAAGTAATGAGTTCCCAATAAGGACTAAACCAGTCTACTGGATGAGTTGACTTATCTACATTACACATTATTAGTTTATGCTGACAGATTTATGTACATAATTGGTCAGGTGCTTAAATCAAAATCACAACCTTGATTTAAGTAAGTAGTTGTTGAATGTTCTCATTTTGTTAGACTAGTCAGATTTTCTGTATTGTAATCAATAATTCTTTTACCTATTTCAGTCGATTCACATGAATATGTTGGCAAATAAAGAGCGCCCAATGTAGCATATTACAAATTGAACGCATGATTGCTTAACCTGGCTTAGGACACGCTTTGTTATTGACACTGTCTACATTTAACAAAATTCAATCTGCAGTAAAGCAATAGTTTAGATAATTTTAGCGTGAACGGATACCAATAGTTTTAAAACTCTGGTATCTTGCGTGAATGCTGGTATCAGACAACAGTACAAAGTGCACAATTCGTTGCCAATTCTAATGTAGACAAAGTTACAAAATTAGATCTTATAAATATAACTGTCTCATTCATACCGTTAAGCAGTGTATTTAAGTGCATAGGTCTTAATTGAAAATAACATGAATTTAATGTAATGTTCAAAACTCCAAATTCACATAAAACTCAGAATTTTTTTTCACAAAACCACTTAATTTAATGAGCTATCTACTGATGTTAATAATAAATGACAAGACATTTGAGGCTTGAACGAACAAAAATCCGTCTCTATAATATGCAAAATTGCATTTTTAAAATGTACATTTGGAGATAGATATAATGAAAATCATGAATGACGACTTGTCAAAACTTTTAAAATATGCGTTTTCCAGCAGGCGTACTGTTCTGTTAAACTAAATTCAGTTTTAATGCTAAAACAAAACACGTAAAAATAAAATTTAATATGAACCAAAAATTCATCATATGCCAAGGTCAGCAGGGACAAATGCTGTGATCTGATGTTCACATGCATTTTGTGCTTCCTGGCTGATCATCGGCAGAAGCCGCTACCGCGTCTCAAATCACTATATATTTGTTCAAAAAGGAAGGAGATTGCGTCGTGCAAATGTGCTATATATCTATATATATATATATATATATAGTGACTCTAGGTTTTAGCGCTAGTTATAACAAACGAGTCACCAATAGCCACATTGGCATATACTTATGTTAAAATTTAGATCATTCTGTAATTAGAATTTGGCATACATTTATTATATCACGTTCAAATAGAGGCCATTTTCTTTTCGCCAGAACTCAATTTGAATTTTTGTGGATTTGACCGCATTTTTTTAGTGCGAGACAAATGTGAGCATTCGTAGGTCGGTAACATCTTGAATCCTGTACTTTTCCAGGGGCACCGTTTATTGGCCTTGTTTGATGGGTTCTCATTTGTCCCTTCATTTTGAAGCCCTCCATCGGCTGCTTGTCTGAAAATGACGTTGGAACAAAAAGAGTGGAAAATCTTGTTCCAACGTCATTTTCAGACAAGCAGCTTCAAAATGAAGGGACAAGTGAGAACACATCAATCAAGGCCAATAAACGGTGCACCTGGAAAAGTACAGGATTCAAGATGTTACCGACCTACGAGTGCTATCAGTTGTCCCGCACAAGAAAAATGCGGTCAACTCCACGTCCAGAAGGACAGAACTTAGCAATTATACTCAACATTTAAGTATTACTTAAATCAATTTGACTTTAACATCTGGTAATTTATACAGTCCAAGGTTTAGGAAATCAACGGGGACAACGTTGGATTAAACACAAAATATGCAAAAACAATCAAGAAGCCGGGAACGTACATGCCGAGACACGCACAAACACGAGCACACTCACGCACTCACACAAAGAATTCACCATTTTATATTCCAGTCATGTACAGCCGAAGATTAAGGATAAGATATTGTTAGTGATGAATTAATATATGCAATTGTGCATTAGTTGTTGCGCACCTATCAAAAAAATAGATCAAATTTGATCAGAAGGATAAACCAAAGTCAGCGTCAATGAAAATTATAATTTCGTGCACATTCGTTTCGTACTTATTCGCGACTTATCAGTAGGAGCCTTTTGAGGATTAAGGATGTTGCGTACAACAGCCTCTGTTGCGTGCGATACCTTTTCGTTTTCTGCTCTGAGGCACACACGAAGATCTGCCTTATTTGCAGTGCGATTTTTATAAAATAATGAGTTCATCTACTACAGAAACATTCTCCACTATGCCAGCTGTGTATTTATAATCGACCAGTCCGGTCTATATAGCGCATTGAACAGCTATGGCATTTGTATAAATAAACAATGTTGGACTGTTCGACTGTGGAAAGTTTAAAAATTTAAATCAATGTCCAGCGGGTGTTTTTTGTATAAAAATTATCAGTTGTGCTGTGGAGTAGTGAAACTTGACATGATCGTTTCTGAATTGCACCATTTTGCTAATTCCAACTAAAATATTTACATTCATCCTGCCATAAGTTCTAGCCGCGCGTGTGCCAACTGATTTTGATTGCTTCAGATGGCGTATCGATTTTATTATAATTCGCATCGTCAGTTAATTTTTGAATAACTGAATCCGCTTTGTTAATTGCATGTCCTATTATGTCTTCGCTAGCTTCCAATCTGTCTTTATTTATATGTCACAGTTTGAAGTTCTGTTATCAAGAAAATTGCTCAGCCGATTAATTTAGTTTATTTGCGTGTCACATTTCTTTGAATTCTTCTATATACTCCTAGTTTCACAAATGAAATCGATTGTGACTCATTTTAAGAAGCCAAAAGGCCACACGTAGTTAATAATCTGGAAAAATTACTGACGTAATATGACCCTTTACTCTCTAGTGCGCTTTCCGTTATTAGATCTAACGTCTGGTTCTTATCATTTGGCGGTATACAGATTTTATTTCAAGCGATACGACTTATTTCTGCTATTTCTGCTAGAGTCAAACTTGTGTATTCGAAAATGAACGTGTCAGGTTTTCCTGGAAATCAGGTATAGGCTTGCTCATTATCAGATAAATTTTTGCGTAATGCCAAATATTTTAACAATGTTGGCTCATATTTAGTTTACTTGCGAGTACAAAAATTCTCGGTCAAACCCACTGCCTCTTCTTCACAGTTTGCTATTAAGAAAAAAAGAAAATATATCGATATCAGACGTGGACTGAAAGGCACAGCCACTAACGTAAAGCGCTGTCAAAATTTCAAAAAAGAAAAATTTGATACGAAATTTATTCAACCAATTAAATAAAATGCGTTCTAGAGAATTCTAATGTCAAGAAAGTGTTTCGATCAAAACAACATTGTTCGTAAACGGACATTCCGAAAAATTTAGTGAATCAAACTGGACGTATATAAGACAACAAAAAAGCATTGAAACCGTATAGAACTATACTACGATATGTGTTAATCTACCTTGTAAAAGAGAACAGCAACATCGAAAATATTCACTCGTAGAATTTTTGTACATAATAAAACACATGCTAAGCACGAATGTGAAGTTAAACTATCAAACATGGTGTTTTTATACAAATTCCAGAGCTAAACAGTGCGTTATCTAGACCAGACTAGCCATCTACAAAAGAAGCAATTTCAATACCACTAGCTGAATAAAAAGGTTAGAAAGATCATACTCCAAATCAGGCTGATTTTCAGGTGTTCTTTAAAGACCAAACTAAAAATATACACGCACAGCGGAAGGTGCTAATCCACAGCTAAATAAACAGTGGTTAGAGCACCAGATTCCGAAGCATACGTGCTCGAATTCGAGCCCTGTCCGCGGCATATTCTGGCCAATACATGATGAGTTCCCAATAAGGACGAAACCGGTCTACTGGATGACTTGCCATTTCTACACTATAAAATTCTTAGTTTATACTGACAAAATATAAGTACTAAATGGGTCAGGTGTTTATATCAAGTTAGCAACCTTGATTATAGTAAATTCATACACGACTTGAATAAAAAAAAGAATTTTTTAATTGTGTGCGCGCGCGATCATGCCTGCCTTAGCAAGTATGTTTCCCGCTTCCTGTTTGTCTTTGCATAATGTATATGTGCAGTCCAAATTTATCCTAATAAAGTAGCAGATATTAAAGTTGCGTTGAGTTTTCGTGAAAAGAAAATTTGCTCTTATAACTTTGGTGGATTCTATACATGTTTTGTTTCTTAATTCAAATTAAAAAAGCATAAAAATGAATGAACTGCAATTTATGCATCACATAGTTCTTAACTCTAAATTGTTTCGTTTCAGTCATGCTCAATTACACTTATTAAGTTATATTTTTCTTTGCAGCTCCTTATTTGAACGTATGTTCTAACGAATTTACAGGTTAAGGCTTTCGCTCATTTCATGTGCCAATAAGACAGATTGATCCATTTTAGAGCTTGACTTACTTACTTAGTTTATACTGACATAGGTAAGCATTCTATGTTGATGGATTGTCAAAATTATGTAACCAAATTTTCCATTCATATGCATTTGATGCGTGCCTACATGAAGTGTTTTATAAGGCACTATATATGCATATCGGTTTAAATTTCGTTATTCGGTTGACTTTCCTTGTCCAATATTGAGCACTGAAGATCGAAACGCGTCAGTTTGTGTGACTGATGGATGAATTAATAAGTTGTACACCTGGATAAACTGAATGGTATTGGTGTTTATCCCACGTTCGCAACCTCGAGTTTCAAAATATATCGTAGTTAGCAATCAAGCAGTTGCATTTTTTTCAATACGCTAGCACTAATATATATTTTCCCAAAATTGTTGGTGCAATTTTCGGCTCTACTTTTTAGGAATCAACTCAACTACATCAATTGTCACAATTAGCACTTATCTAAAATTTGTTTACCAATTTTTTGTACTGCATTTGTTTATGTATTGGAAAACAGCTGCTAGATTTGCTTACGCATATATATATATATATATATATATATATATATATATATATATATATATATAGTGATGTGTATATACATAAGCGATCTATGGCTACGCATGCAAAAAATAAATTATCTTGTTATAAGTAGATTGCTAAATGAAATGTTGAGTAAAATTTTCATTGGAGAATTAGTGCTGCAGTTGCAGGTTGAGCGCACAAAAGAAAAAAATGGCTTAAAAGGCTTTCGAAACATTAAGTAAATAAATAGATTTTGTAATGAGCATACGAGAATACAACTGCATTTTTGGAAAGATATACAGAAATTTTTACCACGCACATAAAAAATGTTACGTATAAATTATGAATCAATACTTATATAATCATTGGTGTGGTGTTTAGCACATGTAATTATGCATTAAACATGGCGGCCTTGTTATAAGACTGGGTAACAAGCCCGAGCCTGCGTTAACTAAAGTGTTTTATCGCGTTCGCATGCGTTCCTTTGCTTACTGACAAATCATTCATCATCATCCTTATCATGTCCAGCCACACAAAAGTTAAGTGACTAATGCTTCACTGCCATATAACCATAAGGAGTGAAAAATGTATATAAGTGAATTTAGACAAATTATTATTGAGATTTACGAGAGAGAGAGGGGGGTAGAGAGAGAAGGA